>CM023454.1:78266893-78368058 GCA_013339765.2 Haemaphysalis longicornis
GTGGTGCCGACCAAGCAATAATAAAATCGCGCTTGAGTCTTATTGCGGAATCTAAAAGAGGAGGGTCCATTCCAGGGGATGGTTCTTTGGTGAGTCCGAGCATGCTTGGAAGTTTTCCATTTTTGCTGAAGGGCCGCTTAGCTGTTTAAAATTGGCAGCATTTCGTTTTGTTCAGTAGTTCCGCGGGCACTCTCTGTGAGAAGTGAGCCGTTCTGCGGTGGTGTCACTACCTGTATGAATTGGGAAACGGCGATCTGTTTAAATAAAATGGCCTTTGTCTGCTGTAGTACACGCAACCGCTAGTTTCGTTCTGGTACTGAAAACCCTCATAACGCGGGAGTGTTAGCGGCAACGGTCGCCAGGGTCAGACCGCACCCCAAGCCTTGTTCGGCACTTCATTACCACGCGGAGTTTTTTTGTCCGGTGGGAATTGCGCGGAACTGGGAGCATAACCATGGTTCTTCTGCACGCGAGCCGGATGGTCTACTTCTAAGCAACTGCTGCAGATAAAATAAAAATAAAGTTGATGCCTACTCCATCAAGAAAGTTCTGGGTAGCATGCTTAACCAAGTCCGCCACACTGCTCATCGGAAATTGTTACCGACCTCCTGACTGTAACCATTCATTTCTGGAAGAACTGCGGAGCAGCATCACTGAGGCCATCCATCTCTGCCATACCGATTCCAAATTCATCCTTGGCGATTTCAATTTTTCCCGCGATTGACTGGAACCAGTTTTTTCTTCCCCTTGCCGAAATGTCTACAGAATTTATCAACCTAACCTTAGACTCTAACTTATCGCAAATGGTGAATCAGCCCACTCGCGGTTCTAACATCCTCGACCTACTTCTCACCACCGCTCCTGAAACAGTAAATGCCATACTGAACATAGATGGATTCAGCGATCACAGTCTTCTTCAAGTAACCCTTAACATTCGACTACCTTTCTCTGGCATTGAACAAAAAAAATCCGTGATTACAATAAAGCTAACTACAGCAAAATCAACGCTGACTAGAAACCTTCTACAATGACATATTCCTGCCATCCTTTTCCAATCGTGACGTCAATGATAACTGGGTGCTCTATAGAAACAAATTATGCGCGCTGGCAGATCGGTATATTCCACTTGTTTCCGTCAAAAATGATAAAACTAACCCCTGGTTTACAAAATCCATCCGACAGCTCAGAAATAAAAAGAAACGTCTATACCGCGCGGCAAAACGACTTGGTACGTCCTCGGCATGGGAGGCGTACAAAAATGGTATGGAAATATACTGTTCCACAATTAAATCTGCTAAACAAAAGTATTTCTCTAACGATTTGCCTTCCCTTCTGAAATCAAATCCTAGAAAATTCTGGACACAAATATCTCCGGAACACGATGTTCAAAAAGATTTCCTTGCTAGATGATCACCATGCCCCCCTCTCAGACAGTTCATTGAAACCTCAGATTTAACCACCCTTTTTCATCTGTTTTCACCCGGGAAGATCACACCGATGCTCCGAACGTTCCCGATCTAAACATAGATTACATGCAACCTATTGAAAAACGCCTGAGGGTATCGCACTTCTTGTCACTAATCTTAAGCATCTACTTCAGCTGGCATTGACGATATAAATTCCAAAGTTCTGAAAAACACCCTTTCTTTTTCTGTTAATATCCTGTATCACATTTTCAGACAATCATTAGCAACAGGCCAGCTTCCCATTGACTGGAAGATTGGAAAATAGTCCCCGTGTTTAAAGCCGGCGATAAACATTCACCCGAAAGTTATCGCCCCATCTCTCTAACGTTGCATCTGCTGCAAACTTCTGGAACATATAATCGCTTCTCATGTTTCCAGCACTTAGAATCTAACCACTTCTTTTTTGTCAACCAACATGGATTTAGAAAAGGTTTTTCGTGCGAAACACAGCTGCTGGAATTTACGTCAGAACTACATTGCAACATGAACAATAACCTTCAGAGTGACTGCATTTTTCTCGATTTCTCAAAAGCATTTGATCGTGTACCCCACTGTCGTCTGATTTCTAAATTATCTTCACTTCGATTAGTCTCGCTCACTTTATCTTGGCTTCGAAACTTTCTTTCGCACCGCCAGCAGTTCACGGTAATAAACAATATCCAATCCCCGCTTTCCCAGGTAACCTCAGGTGTACCGCAGGGGTGCGTCCTCGGCCCCCTGCTATTCTTAATTTATATTAACGATTTGCCAATCACCATTTCATCTCGCATGCGAATTTTTGCCGATGATTGCATCATATATCGCTCAAAAACCTGTGCTGACGACCACCTAACACTGCAAAATGACCTCAACAAGATTAATGACTGGTGCAAAAAATGGCTGATGTCGCTAAACAAGCAGAAGTGCAAAATTATGTCTTTCACACGCAAGCAAAATATTTCCAATTGTTTGTACATCATTGATGATTACCCTCTGTCGCAAGCATCCTCCTACAAGTACTTAGGTATTCATTTCACACCAAATCTTTCTTGGTCACACCATATCCCACCATTTGTGCAAAGGCTTCAAAATCATTGGGATATTTTCGCCGTAACTTGCATAGCTGCCCATCCCATGTTCGTCAACTAGCTTATCAGACCTCCGTTCGCCCACAACTTGAATTCCCGCACCATCTGGTCCCCTTACCAAAATTACCTAATCGACATGCTTGAAGCGATTCAAAATAGGGCAGCCCGTTTTATCTCGAGAAATTACGACTACCATAGCAGCATAACGGAAATTAGGCTCTGCCTTTCTCTTCAATTGCTGAGTACTCGGCGGGATATTTCTCTTCTATGCCTCTTCCATAAGTATGTTTACAGTAATAAATCATTCCCATTTCAACTCGATATACCTTCCGTTACATCTCGCAGGTTGCATAACAACTTAAGGTTCACGCGATTATATGGGTCAACCGACGCCTTTAACTCATCGGCTCTTCCTCACGTCATTCGCTTGTGGAATGATCTCTCGAATGACATCGCATATCAATCAGACCACGAAAAATTCAGACAACTTCTCCACTCTTTCTTTCAGTGATAGAAACTTCGACTGGTTCTTTTTACAAGTATTTGTGCCACCTCCTGTATCGCTCCAGTGTAATTATATCCATTCGTTTTTACTCCGGTTCCTCCCGCTTACAGATTAAAGGGCCCTTTTGTTCGGAAAACAGCATCGCGCCTCTTCTTTTTCTTTCTTTTTTCTTACCGCTTCACACTTTGTGACTGCTGCATTTTTGTAATTTATAATGTCCTTATACACACAAGTAAAACTCTGTTATCCTGTGTTTTCGAAACAAGAACAAGTTGCTTTCTGCGCGTTGTTATAGAATATTTTTAACTACTTGTGTAGTAGGTGTTTTTTTACTAAGTTGTATTGCGCATATTTGCATTTCCCTTTCCCCCCTGCAATGTTCCCATGTATGTGTCACTTCAAGTGACTTTTTTTTTACATTCTTTTTCTCTTTAGTGACATATATCCTGTTATTTGCTGTTCCGTTCTTTCAAAGTTCAGTCAAAGTTTGATGTTCCTTACAGTTCTGTCGCGACACTCACCCTTTGTTACCCCCCTTACACAAAGCCCTGCAACAAGGGCCTGTAAGGTATTTTTAAATAAAAGTTAGGGTGTGTACCTGCCAACAAACTTCTGAGAATTCTTCACAAATGGGCCATGTGGCTAATGCTTTTTAAGTGAATACGTTTTAGTTTACCGCATATTTTAACCTCTGCATCACTTTTGCTGGTGTTCACGGGTCTTGCAGAAAGCATATTGTATAGCGAATGGAGAGTATTCATTGGATTCAGTGCTCCCATCAAAATAGTACAATTTCGTTCGTGTTTAACACCCCTTGCGAATGGCTGGGTTGGCCACTAAGGTTATAGGTATGCTATAAATGCCTGCTAATAATTGCAGTGAGCACGGGTATAACAAAAAGAGAAAAATTACAGAAAATAAAAGAGCAATCGGTGTCTTTTGTGACATTCGTTTGGTTGAGCATAATAATTTTTATGGTAGCAATTGTAATACGCAGCTAGGTAGCCAGCAGAGAGAACAACATTGCTCGTACCAGCGCATTTTGTTTTTGTTTTTATTATTTGTAAAGTAACCTAAGTATCGGCAATTGAAATAGTAGTAGAATGGAGATAATTCGAGAAAAAATTCTTTCGCTTGTTGAATTTGTTCGGAATTACTTAAGGTATTTTGAGGAAATGGCTATCAAATATACTTTATGTGTTGGGGTGCGTGATAATGCATTGACATATAAATCAAGAGTTCTGTGATGGAGCATATAAATTAGGTCAAGAAGCGGTTTAGTGCTCATACATCCTAGTAGGATTTTGTTAGCTTTAAGTATGCATTTATTTATGGTGTTTGCAAGCGTGATTTTTGAAGTTATTCAGGTAAGAATTATGAACGCTTCTATTAAGGTGTACGTGACAATTCATTATAAGCAGCTCTAACATCTTTTGGAATAATCACGACAAAAGGTTGAATTTCGTTAATGCTAAAGCATAACATGTTTTTTTTCGGCAACCGCCACCCACACCAGACTGTTAGCTGTCCCGTTACGGGTGAGAATGGTGGTGATATGTTTTATTCAGTGCATTATGGAATTTCTGTGAAGGGATTGCGTAGCTTTTGAAGGGCATGGGGAGAGTCTGAGAGAAGGCGAATGCGTGGAAGTGGCTGTTGTGAATAGGGAGTGTTAAATGATTGATTGCGCTAGGGATGATCCGGATTTCCTCTTCCAAGGGGAAGAGTTAGAAGCATGTCGTGCGAGGGAGTTGCACTGACCCTGTTGAGCAAGGCAGCGCTGAACACAGCAAGTGTCAATGCACCCCTCTCACCCGACATCCCTAGAGAATGAATTTCCCCAATGGGATCTGCTTCTCCTTACGTACCACTGCCGGATGACCACATTCGCCACTCTTGACCACCTAACGTGGCGTGGCGCCGCGTTTTCTTTGTACCGGCCTATCCTCACCATCGCTATGCTTTCCAATGGCTCTCTATATGGCCAGTTATTTGATGGCCCTAACATTCTCACAGCCCTTGGGTTTTCGGTTAACAGAGTGGTGTGTCAAGATCAGTGTAGACTGGGGTCTACTGAGGTCGTAAAAATTCTGTAATGGTATTATATTTTCGCTTAAGCCTGGCCTCCGCTGCCTAACGTGAACGCATGTGTAGTCTTCATTGACGCAGCAATTGTTTCACGATGCTGCTCTTCCTGTCGTTTCATTTTTTCTCAGAAACAACACCTCGAGTTAGAACACGAGCGGTGTAATGGCCGACCCCCCCTATGACAAAAGCGTGGAGGCTAGGCCACGTTCGAGAACATAAAGGTTATCCCGCGCTTCACCGTGACGTGGTGCAACTGAAGCGAGGAACAGACAATTTGTATGGGTTTTATTAAGATAGGAGCTGATTCAAGTTCTTATCTTTTCGCATTTCTCTTTTACAACTTTTTAAAGCACAGTTATTCCAAATTTGAACCTCGGAGCAGCAAGGAGTTTAAATTTATAAATGTTATTCTCCTCCGTCGGGGCCGGGAAGGACGGCGCATTTGAGTAACAGGCTAGCAAAACGAATCCAGCTAACTTCCGTGACAATACGATTGCTTAAAGTGCATACTCGCGTTATTGTGTTGCTGTTAGATAGCTTGACAAGTGCAATCAGCTCGCTTGTCTCTTTTTTTTTGGTGATGTGACGGCCAGAGCCCGATTGTAAACACATCTTAGTGTGTGTTAGAGAACCTTCCAATAACGATGAAAACACTTAGAAAAAGCGGCGCGAGCTGAGCTTCAAACTAGCCAGGTGTACGTCATCTGACAAGCTCAGCTTCTCTTGCCTAGTTTCTCCTTGGCAGGCGAAGCTTCGAACTAGCCATTGTTTTGTGGCTATGCGCTTGGCATGGCAATAGCTTATTTCTATAAAGGCCGCACGTCAGTGAATCTCATCTATAAGGCTGCATGTAAGCTTCATCCTTCACAACCGCGCGTGTAAAAAAAGCAAAACCTACAAATGGTGGCTCAGTAGCACTAAAGGCGTGCGGGACAAAGTCGTGGGTGGGAAACTGCTCTCGCTCTCTGCACGTTTTCGTCTGACTCAATGGGCTAAACACATGCTGGTGTGGAGTGCTTCTTTCTTCAGAAGTAACCATCATCTTGGACACCTAACAGACTACACTAAAAGGTTTCAACCATGCTAGCAAGGATCTTAGGGACACAGACAGCACTCCCTCACCAGAGAAGGATCTGGCAACCCTCGTGTAGTATTTGGCCGCCACCTCCCATGACTAACTAAAACACCTCTGGGAGCTTAGCCTCCAGTAGCTGCAGAGCGCGTGTCCACCACGGCCGTCAGAACTGCGATACACCAGAGGGATCTAAGGATCCTGGTTCTGTACAAGCCGCCATTGGAACGTGATCCTTGCAACGTTCGACGCACAGAATATGGCTCTGGCCGTTACCACTACGCTACCACTGGGGCCATTTCCCCTCCACTTTCTCGGGTATTGATATTAGGTTATTTTTGTTTCCGGTACTAGGGTGTGGTAGCCAGCAGAGCTCGAACTACCCAGGGTGAAAGGAACCGTCCTTTTAACACCCAGGCAACGACTCGTCTCTCTAAGACGTATCGAACGCAGTCGACCAGTGTTGAACCATCTTGAGCTACCTATGGCGCCAAGACAGCTTGAACAGAAGCCGTCACTATGCATGTAGCGAATCAGAAGGGGAAAGGAAGAGGTGGTTGAAATATGACAGAAATAAGAGTTGGCACTCAAGAATGCATTGGAAAGCAAAAGGGGAATATTCGGTATGACATTGAAACATGAAGAATTTCAGGACGCCGAAAGAACGTTGAGAAATAACGCCTGCCATGTAGGATCCAAACCCGCGATCCCAGAATTAGCTTCTGCAGCGCTGACCACTACGCTAACGGGGGGCCTGTTTCCCCTCAATTTTCTCGGGTATTTATATTCGGGTAATTTTGTTCGTGCGAGTGGGTACGGTAGCCAGCGCTACTTAAACTACTGGTGGTTAAGGGGATTTTTGTTTTAACCTCAGCCGTGACTCGAGTGTATATGGCATGTACATAGAATCGACCAGCGTTGAAACCTCCTATGCTACCTATGACACCAAGACTGCCACGACAGAGGCCCTCGCTATGCATGTAGCGAGCCGCAATGGCAAATGGGGGGTACTTGAAATCAGACGGAAATAAGGATGGGTGGTCAAATCGGTAAGCAAACGCGATAATGCGGTAGGTCAATGAAACAGAGCAAGAATGGTGAATGACAGACAGAGAGGAAAAAAAATACACTATCTTACCGTAGGTAATCTTGAGTAGTATGTGAAGCAGCCGTGGGGTTGACTGAAGTTCCTATTAGTTTTCAGTTTGTTGTTCTCGTTGACGTTCAGCTTCCGTGCCTTCCTTGTTTCAGTAACTTCTTGACGTAGTTTGAATGAGTGAAGGACATAAGGTGCGCCTTCGCACACGCTCCGGTCTCGCTTTGTAGCGCAGTGGGAAGAGCGCCACGTACCTCCCGTGGCGGCCAGAGAGTCGTGGGATCGAAACAAGGCGCCGCCCAACAATTTATTTTTATACTGGGCTGTGCTGACGCCAGTGCAAACGATGACGGGCTGAAGAGACGCGCATGAGAAGTAGATTACGGACGTCGGGCGACAACGGAGGGAAAGACACAGACCCGAGCATGAGATGCTCCGCACCTAAAATCCTCGCTGTGTGGATTAGGAACTCCCGACCTCAAAAATACGTGTCAGCTGTGATGGCGACTACTGCACGGGCCGGGCTGTTTTCTCTGCACTTTCTCCGGTACTTATTTTAGGGTTTTTTGTGCTGCTCTTAGGGTTAGCATCCAGCGCCACTCATGCTATTCGGGGTGAAGGGGAACTTCTTTTTAACCCCTTGGGCCGTGACTCCAGATTCTAAGGCATGTGGAGAGTGGCCGGCCAGTGTAGAACCCTGTTAGGTACCAAAGCAGCAAGACTGATGGAACGGAGGCATTCAAAATGCATGTAGCAAATTAGAATCATAAATGAGGGGCTCGTTGAATACAGACCGAAAAACGAGTTGGCTGACAAGAATGCCTGGGAAACCACAGGGAAGAATGGGGTAGGTCATTAAAACATTAAGAACAAATTTGAGCAAAAGAAATAAAGTGAATGAAAAAAATTCCCCGCATTTCCCCGAGGGGAAGAATGTGAAAGTGCGAATGCACGAGTTGAATTTGCGGGGTTCGGTAATGTTCGCGAAACAGAGATCACACACACACGCACAACTACAAAGAAAGAAAGATGCATTTATTCACAGACACCTATTTGTGTTGTCGTTGTACTTGATTGCTAGAGCGGATCTCAGCTTTGAAATTTCGTGTCAGTACTCCTTTAAGCAGGTGCATTAGCCCTTCTCACGCCCGATTCTTGCCAATTTCCCACGTGGGTATGTGCCATGTCAGCGGCCAGGCAGCGCGCGCCCATCTCCCCCCGTTGCCAAGGAAGACGAGGAGATTTCTGGCCAATCACCCACGTGGGTATGTGCTATGTCAGCAGCCAGGCTGCGCGCGCCAATCTCCACGTGCGCGGACATCGCCGGTGGACGCAGGTTCAGGGTCGCTTAAGAAGTGCATTGCGCAATTAAAATGCCAGCCGTGTGGGATCCGAACCAGCGATCCCAGTATATGCGTCTGGTAAGATTACCACTACGCTAGAGCGAGGGGTCTGTTTCGGTACTTATGTTTAGGTAATTTTGTTATTTGCGATAGGGTGTGGTAGCCAGCGCTACTCGGATTACTCGGGGTGAAGGGGGACCGTCTTTTAAACCCCCGGGCGTTGCTTTAGTGTCGTTAACATATCGAGAATGGTCGACCAGAGTTGAACGTTCCTAGGCTACCTATTGCACCAAGACTGCCATTACAGACGCTCTCGCTGTGCATGTAGCGATTCAAAATGGTAAATAAGGGGCTCGTCGAATAAAGACAGAAGGGTTAGCACTCAAGAATGCCTTGAAAACCAAAGGGAAGAATGCGTACGGCTTTGCAACAGATTAAGATTTTTCAAAGACAGCAAGAAAATGAAGAAAACACGCCCGCCGGGTTGAAACCGAACCCATGATCCCATCCAAAATATGCGTCTGGTGAGATGACCACTACGCTAGCGGGGACAGTTTTCTCTCCACATTCAGGAAAAGTAATTTTGTTACTTGCAATTGGGTGTGGTAGCCAGCTCCACTCGGACTACTCGGTGTGAAGGGGACCTTCTTTTTATTATGTGGGCCATTACTCGAGCGTCTTCGACATGTCGATAATAGTCGACCCGCGTTGAACCTTCTTAAGATACCAATGGCACCAAGACAGCTGGCCCATAGGCCCTCGCTATGCATGTAGCGAATTAAAATGGGAAATGAGAGGTTCGTTTATTAACATAGAAAAAAGTGTTGGCAGTCATGAATGGCTCGGTACGGAAATGGGAGAATGCGGTAGGTCATAGAAACAGATGAAATTTTTTTAAAGAGACAATAAAATCGGAGCAAATGCTCGCCGGCTGAAATAGGAACCACGAACTACATAATACGCACCTCTTGCGATCACCACTACGCTACTCGTGGCACTGTTTTCCGTCCACTTTCTCGTGTATTTATGCTAAAGTATATTTGCGTCCTGTGCTTGGGGGCGGAAGCCAGGGAAACTCGAACTAGTCAGGGAGAAGGGGACCTTCTTTTTGAACCCTGGGTCATGCCTCGACTGTCTACGACTTGTCGAGAGTGGTCAACCAACGTTAAACCCTCTTATCCGGACGCTTGCAACAAGACTGCGAGAAGTTCAGAACAGAGGCTCTCGCTATGCATGTAGCGAATGTGAATAGAAACTCAGGCTTCTTTGATTTATTAACAAACTAAGGGTTGCAGTGAAATCGGAAAGCAAAGGGTAGAACGCAGTAGGTAATTTAAACAGATCAAGAATTTCGAAAGACAGAAAGAAAGTGGAGATAAATTGCTCGCCGCGTGGGATCCGAATACACGGCCTCAAGAATACGCGTCTTCAAGGATTAAGGATTACCGCAACGTAACGGGCGGCGCTGTTTCCTCTCCCACTGCTCGGGTGTTTATTTAAAGGTAATTTTTTCGTGCAATTGTGTGTGGTAGCCAACGTTACTGGCACAACATGGTGTGAATGCGACTTTCTTTGTATTCCACGGGCAGCGCCTCAAGCGTCTATTACATGTCGAAAGTGGTCGACCAGCGTTGAACCCCCTGAAGATACCTATGGTACCAAGACTGCTGGGATAGGCGCCCTCTACGCATGTAGCGAATTAGAATGGGGAATGAGGGGCTGGTTGAATTTAAACAGAAAAGGGTTGGAGGACAGGGATGCCTGGAAAATGAAGGGAGAGAATGCTTTAGGTCATTGAAGCAGTTGCGGAATTTCTAAAGACAGAAAGAAAGCGGAGAAAAAATTCTCGCCTGGTGAGATACGAACCCACGATAACAGCATATGCGTCTCGTGCGATAACCACTACGCCAGGTGAAGGGCTATTTCCCCTTCACTTTGTTGGGTATATATGTTAGGGTAATTTCGTGTCGCGGGATTGGGTGTGGTAACAAATCCACTTAAATTTCTCGGGGTTAAGTGTACCTTATTTTTATCCCCCGGGCGTGACTCGAGTCTCTAGGATATGTCGAAAGTGGTCGACCAGCATTGAACCCTCTTAAGCTACAAATGGCAACAAGACTACCAGAACCAAGGCCCTCGATATGCATGTATCGAATTAAAATGGGAAACTATGGGTTAGTTGAATTGAGACAAAAATAAGGGTTGGCAGTCAACAATGCCTCGGCAAGTGATAGTTCGTTGAAACAGATGAAGAATTTCCACAGAGAGAAAGAAATTGGAGAAAAGTACTCGGCGTGTGGGATCAGAACCAACAACCTCATATAATACAGGGTGGTGTGAAGACCACTACTCTACCAGGGAGCTGTTTCCCCTCCAATTGCTAGGGTATTTATGCTAAGGTATGTTTGTTTCTTGTGCATGGGTTGGTAGCCAGCGCCACTTCAACTACATAGGGTTAAGAGCACCTACTTTTTAACGCCCAGGCCATGAATCGAGTGTCCACGATATATTGACAATGGTCGACCTGCTTTGCACCCTCTTAATGTACCTACGGCATTAAAACTGACAGAACAGAAACCCTCGCTATGCGTGTGAAAATGAAAATGGGAAATGAGGGGGTCCTCGAATTAAGATGGTGGTCATCTCGGTTTGGTGGTCATCTCAGAAAGCAAAACGGGAATGCGGGTAGTCATTAAACCGGATGAAGAATTTCGACACAGAGAAACAAAGTGGCGAAAAAATGCTCACCGGGTGGGATCCGAACCCACAACCTCCAGAATACGCGTCTGCTGCGATGACCGCCACAGTACTGGCGGAGTTGTTTCCTCTCTACTTTTGTGGGTATTTATAATAAGGTGTTTTTCTTTCCTGCGCTTGGGGTTGGTAGCCAGCGCCACATCCTCTGCTTGGGACGAAGGGCACCTTCATTTTCACACCGGGCTATGTCTCGAGTGTCTACGACATATCGGTAAGGATCGACCTCCGTTGAACTCTCTTAACTTACCTATGACACCGAAACTTACAGAAGAGAGGCCCTTGCTATGCACGTACGGAATCAGAATGGGGAAGTATTGAATGGAGCAACTTTCGGTAACTACACCAGTCCCAGGCATACCAGAAGGGTCTATTCTGTCTCCGGTTCTTTTCAAAATCGTCTTGTTGCCGCTAGCTTGGCACCTTGCTTCAATCCGAGACATATATTTCTTCAAGTACGCGGATAACAATATGGTGTGTTCAGTGCATCCAGACCTGTCCCGACAAGCCGAGTGCGTCCATTAAGCAGTAACAGACTGCCAGAGATGGTGCGAGAGGGCAGGCCTCACTCTCTCGCAACAGAAGACGGCTTTAGTCTCCGTGGCCAACGCTTGGGGCCGCCGCCTCCTTGCAGTGTCTACCATTTCAGTGCAACTGAATGGGAACGACATACCCACTGTTGAATGTCTCGGGACCTAGGACTAGAAATATCGGCATCATGGTCTCCAGATCAGTCGCTCCGATCTGCTCGGCAGAAAGCGACTGATGCTCCTCCCCGTTCTCACATCTCTCAAAAGTCTTGCTTAGCCTGCTGGGCAACTGCCCGTCTCCTAGTGCGCTCCGTACTAGAGCAACGGCTTGTGTATCAGTCGCAGTTGCAGAACATGGCGCAAGCGGACTGGGCTCGGAATGAGGCCATCAACAGGGCCGCTTTGCGCACCCCTACTGGCCTCCCTCGCATAACACCATTTCCACCGCTACAAGCCGAAGGCCACGTAAAAAAGCTAGATGGGATCAATCATCAGCGTCTTCTCGCTCGCCTGCTAAAGCGTGGGTGTGTAGTGGAGGCAGCAGCTCGCGCTGCATATATGGTCCCGGTTCAGATATAATGCCAGTCTTTTCTGCGGCTGGACCACCGTGTCTCTACCATCAGGTGACGAACAACAAGCCTCTGGCAAGGCTGCATGTCCGAAGCTCTGGCCTTCACCAACCCGCGGATGCAGCCGTCCTTCATGTACGTCATTGGGCGCCTGCGGAGCGGCCTCGAGTCATGCAGGCTTTCGTGGATGCCGGGGCACATGACTTCCTTGTAACCACAGCATTGGCTGGTCCCTCTCACCCAACCGTAGACCGGTGCTGGTGGTACAAGAACCTGCGCCCTCTACCAAGCTTGTTGGCGGAACTTACTGCTATTTGGAGTGGTATCCAAGCGCTTGCTTCGAGAGTAACTACCGGCGTCAAAGTAAAAATTTACACGGACTCAACGAGAGCGATACGTGATCAACGTCGCGTTGCGCGTACCACTAGCATCTCGGCATGTATTCAAGTGATCCTGGACACATATCCATGCGCTGTGCGTGTTTTGTGGATTCGGCGGGGCATGGTTCCCACCAACATAGCAGCGGATCGCGCCTGTCGCCATATAGACCTTCCACTGCCCCTACGACTCCTTTCGTTGTCCTCACTAGAAGAACTGCTAATGTAAAAGAATAACCTCTGCCACGCCACGAGTGCTTTGCTTACACAGCGTGAAACTTACCTTCCCAATGTGCTCACTCGCTGTGAGGAGGTCTTGCGGCGGAGGCTCCGAGTTGGGGTGGATTTATCTCCAGCAGTGACCCATGCATCGCCTGCCGGGTATCAAGCAGCGTTTGCGGACAACTGTCCCTTTTGTACGGTCCCTTGTATGGACCACCTTGTATGGACCTGCCCAGCCCTTTAAACCTCTCGCCTGCAACACCTCCGGGGCCCAGGGTTCCGTCCTAGGAGACCTCCTGATCTACAGCGGTAGATATAGAACTCTCAGCACCGGTCTCTGCTGATATTTATGCATAAAACAAAAGTTACGTTGTACATACAACTGTTATGCCGTAAGGCAAATTCTCGCGAAAAAAGAAAAAAAAAACGAATTAGATTGGAAGAAAGGGGGTTCGTTGAATTGAGAGAGTGAGAGTTTAGCATTCAACTCCTAAAGCAAATGGAAAATTGTGGTAGGTCATTCAAAGATATGAGAAATATCGAATGACCTAAAGAAAGAGGACAAAAAATCCCCCCCCCCCACCGGTGGGTCTGCGTCGATGACCGCTACGACACAGTCGGGGCAGTCTCCCCTCCACTTTCAGAGTGTTTAGGCTAAATTACTTTTGTTTCGTGCAATTGGGCGTGGTTTGGGCCATGAACCCCCGGGCCGTGACTCGAGCGTCAATGACATGTCGAAAGTAATCAACCAGGGTTAAACCCTCTTAAGATAACTATGGCTCCAAGACTGCTGGAAACGAGGCTCGATATGCGTGTAGCGAAGTAGAATGGAAAGTGAGGGGCTCGTAGTAAGACAGAAATAAGGCTTGGCAGGCAAGAATGCCCGGGAAACCAAAACGAGAGAATGAGAGATCTCATTGAAACAGAAGAATTTCGAAAGACCGAAAGTGGATGAAAAATGCCTGTCGGATCGGATCAGAACCCACGCTCCCCGATTATGCGTCTCGTGCAATACCCACTACGCTACCGGGGGGGGGCTGTTTAACATCCAATTTTTTGGGTATTGATATTAAGGTAATTTTGTTTCTTGCGATTGGGTGTGGTAGCCAGTGCCACTCAGACTGCTGGGGCAGACGATGACCGTCTTTTTAATATTGGGCCATGGCTCGAGCGTAAACGACATGTCGAAAGTAGTTGACCAGCGTGGAAGCCTCTTAAGATACCTATGGCATCAAGGCTGCTGGAACGGAGGCGATCGTTATGAATATAGAGAATTAAATGGGAAATGAGGGGCTCGTAACTTAAGACAGAAATAAGGGTTGGTAGTCAAGAATGCCTCGGAAAACAAAGAGGAGATTGCGGTAGGTCATCGACACAGATGAAGAATTTTGAAAGCGACAACGAAATCGGAGCAATATGTTCGCCGCGTGGAATCTGAACCCACAAAATACAGCATACGCGGCTGGTGCAATCACCACTACGCTACGGTGGGGTTGTTTTTCGTCCACTTTCTCGGGTATTAATCTTAACGTATCTGCTTCCTGTGCTTGAGGGTGGTAGCGGGCGCAACGCGGACTACTCGGTGTAAAGGGGACCTTTTTTATACACTGGACCATGACTCGACTATTTACGAAATGTCGACAGTAGTCGAGTAGCATTGAACCCGTTTAATCCACCTATGATACCAAGACTGCATGAACAAAAGCCCTCGTATGCACGTAGCGAATCAGAATGAGAAACGTGTACCTTGGGTGTGCTAGCCAGTGCCACTCATGCTGCTCGGGTTGAAGGAAACCTCCATTGTAACGTCCGGACAGTGACTCAACGCTCTACGACATGTCGAAAGTGGTAGACCAGCGTTGAACACTCGTAAGCTACCGATTGCACCAAGACAGCCAGAGCAGAGCTCCATGAAATGCATTTAGCGAATCAGAATGAAAAAGGATGGGATCTTTATTTCAGACTGAAATAAGTGTTGGCAGGCAAGACAGCCTGGGAAAGCTGAGGAGAGAAGGCGTAGTGTATATAAAGAGATGAAGAATTTCGAAAGACCGAGAGAAAGTACAGATAACTTCTCGTCCGTTCGGATCCAAACCACAACCTCCAGAATACGCGTCTTGTGCAATGACGACTACGCTACCTGCGGAGCTGTTTCTTCTCCACTTTCTCTGGTATTCATATGAAGGTATTTTTATTTTTACTAAAGTAATTATCATTATTCTCGGGACAGCACAGCGGTGAAAGATAGGTGGCGAGGCAGTGGAAGTGGTAAGCGAATATTTCTACTTAGGCCAAGTTGTGACCCCAGATCACAACCAGGAGGCAGAGATAATTAGAAAGAATCTGAATGGGGTGGGGTGCACATGGCAGGCATTCTCAGATAATGAATAGCAGCCTACCATTGTCGCTGAAGAATAACGTGTATGAAAGCTGAATCTTACCGGTACTCATCTACGGGGCAGAAACTTGGAGGCTTACTAAGAAGGTTCAACCTAAATTGAGAACGATTAAGCAGGCTGTTGAGAAATAAAGAAGCGCAGGCAGGGGGCGACAGTAGGGGAAGAAGGAGAGGAGGATCAGGCGCGCACTTCCTCGCTAATCGCCTCGATCACCACATCGGAAGCCAGACGCTGGTCTTCATTCGTTACATATTCTCTGGTGCCGTGAAACCCGGGAACCGGCGCACGAGCGAATCCACGTTCGACGGCGCAGCCGCTCCGAGGCACGCGAGGCTTGGATACCTTCGTACTGCTTTATACTGAAAGCCTTGCCCTCGGCCGCCGCCCCTTTCTGCTCGTGCCTAAGCCCGCCCTTGTTCCCTTGTTATTCGCAACCCCAGCGTCTTGCTTCATCGACTGGTGCCGTGGACGCTCTTCGTATTCGCTGTCATGTCCTGCGAGCGACCGTCTCCGGGACCATGACAGTTCTCGACGCCTTGTTGCGGAGTCAGGCAGCAACGGCCCTTGATAGGCAAATTGTACTCGACCTCATCTTGCATGACCAGGTGAGCCTTCACCAGCTCGACGCCGAAATTCAAGCGAAACTAACGGAAGACAAATTCGAAGCGGACATTTTGAACGCGATCGACTACGATGAACGGATCTGCGCCCTGAGAACGCCCGTACTCTTTTCCGCGAGCCTAGACTTGTTCACAAGCCCCGTCCCGCGACCTAGGGCAGCCCTGTTTTCTACCTGCAACGCGACTTCGACCCTCTGCTCGCCTCCCGAGGAGGCGCGCCCGACGGTGTCCACAAAGGTGACGGGTGACGTGCCAGCCGTACGGGAAATGACTGGCACGCGGGTAGATCAGGGAAATGGCGACGGAGGTGGTGCGGCCTTTCAGGACGCCAAGCAGGACACCTAGGTGCACAGCCAGGGAGAGAGGCCCTAGCAACTGCGCAGTACTGCCTGGCTCTGCCTGGCCCTTTCGGAGAAGTCTCAAGGACACTCCAGGCACCTCGGCATCGCTGACGCGGCTATCGTTTCTGAGACGGCCCAGCGGCCCTGCCGTAAATCTAGCCTAGTCAAAGAGACTTCTGCTTTGGAGATGTCGAAGTGGCCCCAGACGGACGCTGGCATCACGGACGCGATTCTCACTTGGAGATGTCACTGCAACCCTTCCGCATCCCTCGCTCCGACGAGTTGACTACCGCTCTAGAGACATCTGAGCCGTACTGCCACAGCCATGGAGTCGATGATGCGACTCTTCTGTTCGAAACCGCCGAGCTTTCCTGTTGCGACCTTTACGTCGGTGAGGTAACTCTCGTTTCGCCAGCAGTGCAGCAACCCGGTTTCGAGTCAAATATGTTTTTATTGGGTTTAGCAACAAAAACGAGTTCCGTGCAGGCGATGGACTTGCGTCAGAGGATAACAAAGCACCTGCTCCTCCCACGCTCCGTGAGCGAGCTTCGACGCCGGAAGTGAGCTTCGTGCACGCTCGTTCAAGCCCCGTTGGGAAGCATCCTGGTTGAGAAGCAGAACAAATGCTTCTATGGTGACGACACCCACTTCAGCAAGTTCAACTCGATTCTCAACGACCCTTTGTACCGTGTTGGGTCCGGCGAGAGTGAGGTCCTATGGTTCTCAGAGATAACGAACACGCACTGGAACACTACGATTACTTCGCGGAAGGCGAATCAGACGTGGGCGCGACGGCGACGCCATTAGGCTCGTCGCATGATCTCTGCAAATTTGACCATCCGCATCAGCTTTTCCCATTCGATCCCGGAGGCTGCCTTCTGGCCGAAAACTTGAGCATTGTCTCTTTTTCCCCTGGGACCATATTGCCGCGAACCATACATTGGGTTTGTTTATTTGTGTTTTGCTTTTACCGCCCGGCTGCGCCGGTCTGTGTTATCTCTGCGCCAAGGGAAGCGCGTGTTCCATTCTTTCTTTCTGTGGCGCATGTGTTATCTGTTGTCATAGGGAGAGAATTCCTATCTAACGTGAACCGCCCAGAATAATCTTCTTGGATCTACTATGTTCTCAATGCGAATAGACGTTTCGAGAACCACGCGCGCCAAACGATAAAAAGCCTGCAGTGCGGACGCCGGGGCATTCGATTCGACGACACTCGCCTGTGCAAGTCACTTTGTTGACCGCTGCTTCGCCGCCTCTGTATTCTTTTGAGTTGTTAGGGGAGCACAAGTTCGCTCCAATAAACGTGTTTCTCATTTAACACAACTGCATCGTCGTTGTCTTCGTAACATCTGTTGGAGGTGCTGGGTACGCACCCTTCATGCCCACTACAACCTCGAAAAGCCGCTAAGCCAGTCCAACAAGAGCCAGCCCCCGCCTGCAAGATTTACCGCCCGAGTTCGGTTTGATGCCAGAAGGGCCCAAGAAAAGGAACGCTGCAACCAACACCATGGTGCAAGAAACAACGTCGCATATCGTCCTGCAGCAGCCCCGGGAACCGCCATCGTTCCGAGGAGCCCCCGCAGAAGACCCAGAAGAATGGTTGGAGAAACTGGAGCGCGTCCGGAAATTCAACAGGTGGGACGACGCAGAAACGTTCCGGCACGTTTTTTTTTACTTGGAAGATTCGGCTGGCATTTGGTTCGAGAACCACGAGAGCTCCTTGACAAACGGGGCTCAGTTCAAAAGCGAGTTTACTAAGACCTTCACTACCGTCGTGGGAAAGAAAGAGCCCCCCTTTTTTTTTGGAAACGCGCACACAAACACCCCAACGAGGGTGTCGTGATCTTCGTTGAGGAGATGAAGCAACTTTTTTGCCGCGCGGCCCCCGAAATGACGGAAAAAAAGAAGTTCGCTTCTTAATCCCGGTGTGAAGGAGGAGCTGTTTGCGGGACTTGTCCGCAACCCGCCCAAAACCATCGCCGAATTCGTGACCGAAGCCAGCACGATTGAGAAGGTCTCGAAATGCGTGCTAAGCAGAGACCGAAATTTTGTTGGCGCGGCCAATGCGAACGACTTTGGCAGCACGCATCCCGGCCGACAGCCAAAGCGAAAACTATCCGCGCAATAGTGAAGAGGAGCTGCGGAAACTTCTCCCAACGCCGCCGCAGCCCCAAGTCGCTTCCCTCACCGACGGGGTTAGAGAAGAAGTGAAACAAGCGTTGGGAACTTCTACGCCTTTCCGAGGTACCCCGAGAGCCACAAGCTATGACATACTCCGCGGCTGTTCGTCGACCCCGCCCTGCTCCAACACGCCGTCAAGAGGCCCCGCCGTACCGCCGCCCACTGTCACCCCCCCGGACCCCCGGTAGCCCGAAACCAGACGCCGAGGAAGACGGACGTATGGCGAACTCCCGATAACCGTCCTCTGTGCTACCACTGCGGAGAGGCCGACCACATTTACCGTCGCTGCCCATACAAAAGACTCGGACGGGTGGTTTCTCCGTCCGCACCTCGCCCTCTCCCTGGCCAACGACCACGTGAGATCGACGAGTATCTATCTGAAACCAGCCGTGGCCCAGCGCGTTTCAACCGTTCGCCGTCCCCCTCCCCCTCCCAAATCGCCGAACCGCCGTAGCAACGCTGACTTCGCCCGTGGAAGGCCCCCCAGCCCACGGGGGGGAAACTAAAGGCGGCAACTTCTGGAGGTGAAGTTGCTCTACGGCGAAAAACTAGAAACCCTCCAACGACGCAAGGACGCGCTGAAGACAGTGATTCAGGGCATGCCCTCATCCCGACGACCCGCCAAACCCCTTGACGAGACTCCCGAACACGACAAGCTACACGGCGCGACGCGTACCCGACCTGCCCGGGGACGCCGTTGAAAGACGACGACAACGACGATGCACAGTGCCCGACCACAACACGTACAAGCAGAGATACGACGCCCCGACAAACCCGGAACTCGAGGACGACTGCATCTGACTCAAGGTGTCCATCGACGGCTTTGACGTAGTCGCCCTCGTAGACAGGGGAGCTGACTATTCGGTAATGAGGGACCATTTGCGTCTAAACTGAAGAAAGTTATGACCAGATGGGACGGTCCGCACATACGCACAGCAGGAGGCCACCTCGTGACGCCAAGTGGAACGTGCACATCGCGCGTCCCCATAGACGGCACAACGTACCCTGCGGGCGTCGTTTTTCCTAACTGCTCCCGGACGTAATTCTCGGAATGGACTTTTTGACGGACAACGGCGCAATAATTGATCTGCAGACCAAGTCGATAACATTTTCCTCCAATCACTCCACGACGCCGCAGCCGAACCCCGATCACCGTGCTGCTGTCAGGATCGCCGACGATCACATCACCCTGCCACCCCGCGCAAGCTTGATGATCGCCGTCTACTGTGAGGATGCTGCTTCTGACATGGGACGTAGAGAGTGATCAAAGGGTTTGCTTCTCGACCGCGGTGTCTCCGTCGCAAGAGGCATTGCGCACTTTAAGCAACGCCAATCTCACGTTTTGGTCACTAATTTCACCGAAGAGTACCAGCATTTAAACAAGGGAGCTGCAATTGCGTTCCTCGAAGAAACGCAAAAAGGGAAGTGATGTGATCGCAGTCGCCGACTTTGAACGCACACCCGTAAAAACCTTCAAGCTCCCGCAGCCATTCGACGTGAATCCGGCGCTACCGCAAGAACAAAAAAAAAAAATTTTTTGGCTTTGCTGCGTCGCTATAGCGAATGTTTTCGTCGACGCAAAACTACGTCAGACCCCTCTAGCGAAGCACCGAATAATAACCGAAGATGGAGCCCGACCTACCCGACAGTCACCGTACCGCGTCTCTTCACACGAACGGGAAGCCATCCGGACTCAAGTCGACGACATGCTAGCGAGACATTATACAGCCATCGAAAAGCCCCTGGGCTGCGCCCGTCGTACTCGTAAAGAAAAAAGACGGCACATTAAGGTTTTGCGTTGACTACCGGGACTGAACAAAATCACAAAAAGGACTTTAACCCCCCCCCCCGAATCGACGACGCCCTCGACCACCTCTCCCACGCGAAGTACTTCTCATCGATGGACCTGAAGACCGGCTACTGGCAAATTGAAGTGGACGAGAGAGACCGAGAGAAGACTGCTTTTAAAACCCCCGGAGGCCTATACAGTTAAAGGGGGTGATGCCTTTGGGCTGTGCACAGCCCAGCAACTTTTAAAAGAGTCATGGACACTGTGCTAGCTGGCCTAAAGTGGCAAAACCTGCCTCGTATACCTCGACGACTTTGTGGTTTTTTCCCCGGACTTTCGACGAACCCCTTTGAAAGGGTTTGGGAGTCTGTACTCGAGGCCATTCGTACGTCGGGGTTGACCTGAAGCCTGAAAAGTGCCGTTTCGGGGAGGGAGGAACTCAAGTTTTTGGGGCCACGTCGTCAACGCCGCGGGAGTCCTACCTGCCCCGGAAAAAAACTTCAGCCATTGCGAACTTCCCAAGGCCGAAAGACAAGAAGGGCGTGGGGAAGATTTCTCGGACTGTGCGCATACTACCGGCGCTTCGTCGCAAACTTCGCACGCATTGCAGAGCCACTCACCCCTTGACAAAAAGATAGCACCCCTTTCAGCGGGGAAAACGACCAAGAAAAAGCATTCTGCGAGCTGCAAAAACGCCTGCAAAGCCCGCCCTGCTCGCTCATTTCGACGAAAATGCCGAAACGGAAATGCACACGGACGCCAGGGATATAGGGTTGGGTGCCGTCCTTGTCCAAAAGCAAAAAGGGGTGCGAAAAGGGGAATCGCCTATGCCGGGCCCTGGTCTGTCGAAGGAGGAGGGAAAAAATATTTTGCCTCTGAGAAAGAGTGCCCGGCTATTATATGGGCGATTTCAAAATTTCGCCCATACTGTATGGAAGGCCATTCAAGGTTGTGACAGACCACCAGCGTGTGTTGGCTCGCCAATTTTAAGGACCCCTCTGGCCGTCTTGGGCGGTGGAGCTTGCGCCTGCAGGAGTTCGACGTTACAGTCGTTATAAATCCGGCAGGAAACACTCCGACGCCGACTGCCTGTCCCGCGCCCCCCTCGACCAAACCCCCACAAGACTCCGATGAAACAGCGCGTTCTTTGGGGTCGTGACGGAGAGCGACCTAGCCGCCCAGCAGCGTGCCGACCCCGACTTACGCGTCATAATCGAGTACCTCGAGGGATGCAACGTTGCCGTTCCTAGGACCTTCAAACGCAGCTTACCAGCATTCAGCCTGAGAAACTCCGTCCTTGTGAAGAAGAATTTCAGCCCCGGAACAAGAGCGAATTACCTTCTCCTCATCCCCGCGGACCTTCGTGACGAAATTTTGGAAGCGTGCCACGACGACCCGTCTTCCGGACATCTCGGGGACAGCCCGCACTATTGGAAAAAAAAAGGCGAGGTACTACTGGCCCGGGCCCTTTCCTCTGAGGGCCCCACTACGTCCGGAGCTGCCGTGACTGCCAGCGACAAAAACGCCGCCGACCAAAACCCGCCGGACTTCTGCAACCCCATCGCCGTCCCATCGAGACCATTTCAACAGATTGGAATGGACCTTTTTGGCCCGTTCCCTACGTCACGATCACAGAACAATGGATTGTCGTAGGACAGACTACATGACGCGCTACGCAGAGACCGCCGCTCTTCCGAGGGGGACTGCACAAGAAGTGGCGAAGTTTTTTTTAAGCCAAGTTGTGCTGCGACATGGAGCCCCGGAAGTCCTTTAAACACAGGGCCGCGGAACGGCATTTACTGCGGAGCTGATGCAAGGAGTATTACGCTACAGCAACACGGATCACCGAAGAACGACGGCGTACCACCCCCAAACGAACGGACTAACAGAACGTCTGAACAAGACAATCGCAGAATTTCTGTCAATGTACGTTGACGTTGAACATAAGACTTGGGGCGAAGTGCTCCCGTATGTCACGTTTGCGTAAACACGGCTATCCAGGAGACGACCAGCTGACGCCGTTCGAGCTTGTCTACGGTAGAAGGCCGACTACGATGCTCGACGCCATGCTTCCGCACGTAGAAGACGACGACCTCAACGCCGACGTCCCGGATATTTTCAACGTGCGGAGGAGGGCCCCCCAGCTCGCTCGAGTTCGTATAAAAGGGCCAGCAGCTGGTGGATGCCGGGGCCCCTACAACCTCCGACGCCGAGCCGCCCCAGTACCACCCCGGGGGTCGTGTGTGGGTTTGGGCTCCCATCCGACGACGCGGACTAGGGGAAAAAACTTTTGCGACGGTATTTCGGACCCTACCAAAATTCTACGACGTGTTTGGGCCCAAATTACCTACGGGAAATGATCCCCGATGGTGACTCCGCACACCCCGACGAAAACGCGGCCCGAAGTCGTCCACGTGGTTCGCTTAAAACCTTTCTACGGACGATGACAAAATTTTAAATTTTTTTTTTTTTCGGACTGTCCCTATGTTAGCATCGGGTCGATGCACCCTTTGAGGGGGGGGGATGCCGCGAACCATACATTGGGGTTTTTTTATTTGTGTTTTGCTTTTTTCCGCCCGGCTGCGCCGGTCTGTGTTATCTCTGCGCCAAGGGGAAACGCGTGTTCCTTCTTTCTTTCTGTGCCGCATTTTTTTCTGTTGTGATAGGGGGGAATTCCCATCTAACGTGAACAGCCCCGAATAATCTTCTTGGATCTACTTGTTCTCGATGCGAATCGACCCTTCGAGAAACCCCGCGTGCCAAAAGATAAAAAGCCTGCAGTGCGGACGCCGGGGCATTCGATTTGACGACACTCGCCTGTGCAAGTCACTTTGTTGACCGCTGCTTCCCCGCCTCTGTTTTTTTTTGAGTTGTTAGGGGAGCACAAGTTCGCCCAATAAAAATTTTTTTGATTCAACACAACTGCATCGTCCTTGTCTTCGTGACAATATGAATATTCGTAGTCTTCACTTTTTGATAGTCACTTTGACCCAACAACCCAGCAAGCGCTCGTTGCCCCTGCCGCTGCCACTAGCAAATAACGAACATGGCGGGGGCGGCCCCGGGGGTGTGTTTAGAAATAAAGAAGCGCAGGCAGGGGGGGACGTAGGGTAAAAGGGAAAAGGGGGGATCAAAGGGGGGCACTGCCTCGCTAATGCCTCGATCACCACATCGGAAGCCCGGGGGCTGGTTTTTTTTTTTTACACGGGCACTGGAGCGTGAAATGATAGGTGTAACATTTAAAGGGGCAAGAAGAGAGGGAGTGGGTCAGGGGAAGAAAACGTGTTAAGGACATATTAGTAGGATTAAAAAAGAAAAAAAATGGAAGTGGGCAGGGCATGTAATGCGAAGGCAAGATAACCGCTGGGCATTAAGGGTAACAGAGGGATCCTTAAAAGGGGCCAAGCGTGGCAGGGGGGGAAACAAGTTTGATGGGGAGATGAGAGCGGGAAAATTTTCCCGGGGGAAAAATGGTCACAGTTTGGGACAGGACCGAGGTAATTGGAGAATAATGGGAAAAGGGGCCCTTTTCCTACAGTGGGCGTAGATAGGCTGATGATGATGACGATTATTTTTATTTCACGCGATTGGTGATAGTAGCCGGCGCAACCTACACTGATTGGGGTGAGGGGACATTCTTTTTAAAACCCCCGGGGCCCTGACTCCAAATGTGTACAACATGTCGAGAGTGGTCGACCAGGGTTGAACAGTTTTACCTACCTATTGTACCAGGGCAGCCAAAACGGATATTGTTACTACGCCTCTAAGCGAATCAGAAATAGAAATGTTGAACTCGTTGAATTAAGAGAGCAATTAGATTTGGTAATCAAAAAAGGGCCCCGGAAAGCAATGGGGAGGATGCCGTAGTCATTGAAACAGATGAAACAAATGAAAAGATGAAAGAAAGTGGATAAACAATCCTCGCCGGGTGAGATCCTAAGCCACGACCTCCACAAACCGCGTGTGGTGTGATGACCACTACGCTAGCGGGAGGCTGTTTCCCTATAACTTTCACGGGTATTTAGGTCGAGGTAATTTTGTTTGTGCGATTGGGTGTGCTATCCAGCGCCACTCGTACTACTCTAGTTGAAGGGCACTTTCTTTTTTAAATGCAGGGTCGTGACTCGAGTGTCTACGATATATCCACAATGATCGACATGCGGTGAACCCTTTTAAGCTAGCTACTGCACCAAGACTGACAGAACAGAGGTCTTCGCTATGCATGTTGCCAATCAGAATGGGAAATGAGGGGATCATTGAATCGACCGCTAGGGGCCGTAAGAGTCGGGCAGGCGATGTACAGGCTCCAGTTATTTCACACCTGGAAACAGGAATATTTCATCATACAACGGTCAAGAACAACTGCAAGTGAATATTTTCTCTGGAATACCAGAGAATACCTTGTGAGTGAGTTTTTTGTAAAGTTCGCATACTTCGTATTTCCGACGTGGCCTAGGCTCCAGTAGGCCTGTACTAGGCCTACGATCTGTACTATGCCGAGTAAGCCCGATGAACGAGGACACGAACGAAGGAAAAATGCGAGAAAAACACGTATCAAGCAGGGGGAAAAAATCACGCCATATCCACGGAATGAATGATGATAAGTGGGGCGAAGGTCGAGAGGGGGAGATCATCGGTATCCGTAACTCTCCCGTGAAAGTTCGCCCATTACATCATTAAAAAAGACGTAAGACTGTGTGCGTACATTGTACAAATCAACTTTTATTTTGTTCTTTTATTTTGTTCTTGTTCGTTTGTTGTTGTTGTAGGGTTCGTGAGGCTGCAAACAAGCGCTCGTGTTGGCAGGCAAACCCCGATGCAGTGAGAGCTCCCGAGGCGGCTGCAAAACGCACCAAGCGAGCTCAGCCCGAAGCTGGCGACGCGCGGTTTAAGCGCGACTTTCTAGACGAGATGCTTCGGCCTCTCTTTCGCGCACAGCGGGATCCTGCCGGCGAGCGAGCGCTGCCGCCGCCCTGCGCTCCCTCCGCTCCGCAGCCTTGTCAACAACCACCTCCTCCATCCGGTGACTCGTTGCGAAAGAGGAATCGCGTCAACAGCGATTGCCTTTTATAGTGTCAGTCACGTGCGATTGACGTCATCATGACGTCACTCAGACCAGCGCCACCTGCGAATGAGTCATCAAACAAGGCGGTCACGTAGCGCCACCGGCGAGAGAGTCATCGAACTAGGCGGTCACGTAGCGCCACTTGCCAGTGAGTCATCGAACTAGGTGGTCACGTACCACGAGACACAAGGGATGGACAGACGCATGGCTTTAGGAGCTTCGCCCCTAAAAAACTTCACAGAAAGAACCGCCAAGGCACAGTGAGTGAACAACCGTCAGATGTTGCCTCGGATACAGCAGAGGTTTTTAAAGACGTCGTTCTTTCCAAGAAGGACAAGGCAGAAAAACTAGAACTAGTGCAGGCACACAAAAAAGAAAGAACACATCTCTTCACAAACTCAACCTCAACAGAGGATTCTTCATCGGAATGCGGCTTCCCAATACAACAGTCGAGAATGAGTAAAAGCGCTGAAAACAGTGACGACGATTTCCCTTGCCTCCAACAAGCTTTCTCAAGTTATCCAGGCAAAGGAGTATTCTCTTCTGGCCAAGCTGGCGAAAAGCGATCGCAGATTATTTAGGTCCTTGAGGTCGATTTCAAACAAGTGCCAAAAACAAGAAGACCGCAAAGAATTGGACAGTCTACAACAGAATACACAAGAGTAAAGACGATTGTGCTTGAAGGAAACCAAGAACTGAAAGTTGCACAAGGGGAGGTCAAGGGTCTCAGGGAGGCGTATACTATTATCCCAAAAGCTCCCTTCTGGCCGAAGAAATATTTCTCAAAATCCAAGCCACACGAACCTGCAGCAATACAGAAAACGAAAAGTGCACTTGAAGTGCAGTCCAACCTTCCGTCTGTCAAGGTGATTAGGAAATTAAGAAGACCATTGACCCCGCGGACATAGGCATTAAGGATGTTAATATCAGGCTGTCAAAAGAAGGGGTAGTCATCTCTTACTGTTGTAAAACACGAATAGACAGACTTAATAGAATTATCAGGATACATAGGTTGTCTTGATGTTTTTGTCACACATGTGTTGTGGTAGATCGGCCACGTACGAATTACGGCATGCAGATGAATTATTTATAATGAAGCTTTGCAATGACTACCCTGATGTTCATTCAATTGCCAAGAGTTGCCGCAATGTTCGGAAATTTAAAAGGGCTGTTTGAGTCTTGTTTCGTTCCGCGAATACGTTATCATTACAATGGTGGAAATTTCCATGTTCCAGTACTTTAAAGCGCCATCTTTAACCTCCTGATTCTTTGTATTAGTTTATGTTGCCTGAGCTGGTGTGTGCTCTTCCTAAAAATTATTATGACGTGATTGCTATATATTACGTCATCCTACTGGTAATAAAGTGAAATGTGTTTTTTTGTGTCTTCAGTGTATGCTTTTGTATATTGTATGCTGTTTATGCACTACGGCTGCTTCTGTTGGTGCTCAAGCGGGTTGAACCCCAGTCAGAAGGGTATACCTTCTTTTGCTTTGCCTCGCCATCATTTCTGTATTTTACTGTCCAAACGGAACAATAAATACAATTCAATGCGATACATGACAGTTTGATAAAGAGTTCTTGACAAAACTGCTGAATACAAAGCTACCAAAAATCAAAATAGTCGGCATAGAAAAGGACATCGAGACTGACTCTATTCCACGTCTCATGAAGCAAAACCAGCTCTACTGCTCTGAGGAGGATCTAAAGTTCATGTCACCTTGGAAAGGAAAACATGGCAAAACGGTCAATCTGCAAATTAAGAAAAAAATCATATAATGCACTGCTGGGTAAAACTCATTTCAATATTTCGTTGACATTGAGTTGTTTTTATATAACACATTCTCCCCTCGCTGCAGCAATTGCTCAGTCTTCGGCCACCTGGATAAATACTGCAGTTAATCAGACTCAAAGTGCTTCAGGTGCGCCGACAACCAGCACTACAAAGGCTACACCAGGCCTCCCTCCTGGTGGGTGTGGAAGAAGCACAACTACGACAGCGGCGAGGACGTTCACACACGCGTCATGCATTCTCCTCCCGCGACGGCCCGACTTACCTCCGGCGCGTCGCGAAGGAGGCTGAGCCCATCTTCTTGTCAATGTTTGTTTGTTTATTTAATTTGGGCATTATACACGTGCATCACACGCTACATTTCAATTTCCATCTTCTGTCGAAGTGAGCGGGGCAATAGGCGTTCGAGACGTCTGTCGAGGCCCCCTATTTCAAGATTGCACAACGGCATCCGCGACAGCTTATTAAAGCACATTTAATAAAGGAAGTCTGCCAATTATGACATAATAATGACACACTGCAAAGTAGGCGAGCTCGTATCAACATAATTACAGGGTGAATTTACACCATAAAGCACAAGAGAACATAGCTTGATAACGTAATTCAGGAAAAGTTACGGGTGGCAAAATAATCAAAAGAATTTTTAACAAACTCAAAATTATAAACCAAACAAACAATACCCAGACTAAAAGGTGTTATTGATACCTGGAATGGTACTGATAATAAATATGTGGCTTATACCTACTGAAAATACAATACACAATGACATCGTATTCAAACTTATTGGGATGGTAAAAGAAAATAAAGAAAAAAATATGGCATACGGTGGCACCTTCGACAATATTTTTTTTCAAAAACGAAATTGTTTTATCTCTTTCTTCAGTAAGTCGATCGAACAAGAACTTACAAAAACTTTGGCAATTCCAGGGTAGTTGTTTAAAAAGTGTGGAGTTTGAAAACCTAACTTTTGTTTACAATAACTTGTGCGGACCCAGTTTGTTACGTATGATTCATGCCTGAGGTCGTAACGACATTTTTCTCTGTTTAATATTTTAGGATACAAGGCAGAATCGGATTTTCTACCATGCAATATCTTGAAAGCTAAGCATTGAAGATAAATATTTTCTATTTTAAGCAGGCTATTTTTGTAAAAATATGGAAGGGTTAGGTCGTCCTACTTAGGATTTTCCATGAACCGAACAAACTTCTTTTGTAAGATACAGATATGGTGTAAGTTGCCTTTGGTAGGGGTGCCAAAGACAAGAATGCAGTAAAAAAGACGACAATAGAAGAAACCCTAATATAACTATCACTTAAACCACTTACAAAGAAAATTTTTAAGTCTGTTTAACATTACAGTAGTAATATATAAGCTTATACGTAAAATAATAATGTGTTGTGCCCAGCTTAAATGTTTATTAAAAGTGACACCGAAGAATTTAACTGATGTCACCCTTTCAATCTTGTCGGCATCTATTCACAATACAAAATTGGGAATCGTTGGCTTGTTCAAGGATCTAAATAGAATGTCATTTGTCAAGAGGAAGAATGAAGTAAAGAGGAAGAGGAAGTAATGAAGAAAAGAAATTACGAACCACAATCTAGACATTAGTTCCATGAAGAAACACATTCGTATCGTCAGCGTGTAAGACAATATTTGGAGTTTCCGTTATAAGCACAATATCATTATTGTAGGCAAGAAATAACAAGGAGCCAAAAAGTTAACCATGCGCCACACCATACCTTATGATTTCCGAAGTAGATTTAAAGTTATTGATCGTCACAAATTGACGACGGTTTTGCAAATAACTTTTTACCAGATCGAGCGCAATTCCAGGAATGCCGTACAAAAAGAATATCGTGCTTAACAGAGTCAAATGCTTTTTTGAAGCCTAGAAAAACACCTAAGGTATACGAATGGTTTTCCACATTTCTATTTAATTTGTCTTTAATATATGGGAGTGTACTTTCAACAGATTTTCCTTTCTGGAACCCAAACTGCTCTGTGATGTTATGGCAGGTTCAGGGCCGTAGTGGGAGCGGCTCACAAGTGACGAGGCAGTTGACCATAATGCACGCAAAAATATTATAAAAAAATAAAAGGCAGAAAAGGAAGGAGGAAAAAATTGAATAAACATGCCGCGAAGTCCGGCGTAGCACGCGAACACACTGTCGCTGCCAGAAGGATCCGAGTACAAGCCGCGCGAAATTGCACAAGGGCCTCACAGTTTTTGGCGGCGGCGGGAGCGGCGGCGAGTAGAAACTCCCGACGAAGGCGGCTACCACTGGCGGTTGTTGTCGTTGACGCGGCGTGTTCTCGGCATCCGAGCGCAGTCACGGCACCATGACGACGTTACCATTGGTCTGCCGAAGAAGCTGGTCGGCGGGAACACGAGCAGTGCTTCGGGTAGCGATCCCGCAGTCCGGGCGACAGCCGCTGATGCGCAGGGTCTTCACAGGATCGGCGTAGCCACAGTCCGGTCGACTGCCGCTGGTCCGCCAGGCTACCTCGGGGTAGACGCTCCGCTGGTTGCACTCGATCCCTTCTCGATCTTTCTCGAACCCCGAGCATCGTTCCTCTTCTTTCTCGCCTCCCTTGTCTCGAGCCCCTTTCAGATCTTGGCTTCTTTCTCTTCACCCCGCCACTCGCGCGGTTGCTGCGCCTTTTCACCGCGATTTCTTCTCGTATTTCCTGCGCTCAGGGAACTTCATGACATCACCCCCCGCACAAGAAAGCTGCCGGGTGAGAACACGTGCACTTCCACAACTTCTCGCGAAAAAAAAAAATGACGGAGGATAGAAAAAGGCAAAAGTGGCTCGAAAAACAAAATGCTAGAGCCTAGACGCGGCTCATAAAATCGGCACCTACATTCTCGCATCCCCTGATGTAAGGGACCGCGAAGGAATACTCCTGCAAATATAGGCTCCATCTAAGCACGTGGTTGTTCAAGTGCTTGGAAGTCTGAAGGTACTGCAGGGGCTGGTGGTCCGTTTGCAGTATGAATTCCTTTCCATATAGGTAAATGTATTTTCGGACGGCCCACACAAGCGCTAAGCATTCGCGCTCAACCGTTGAGTAACGACTTTCTCGTGGAAAAAGCATTCGGCTGGCATAAGAAACTGGGTGCAGCTGGCCGTTGTATTCCTGTAGCAAGACTGCTCCAAGGCACTTGTCTGAGGCGTCGGTCCGAAGAGCAAACTGTTTGGACGTGTCTGCTGCACGCAGAATTGGGGCGGACGACAAGCTTTGCTTCAGAGTGCAGAAAGCTCTCTCGTTGTCGTTGTTCCGGTCAAGCACGTTTTTATCTCCTTTGCGCGTCAACTCTGTCAGTGGTTTCACTATTTTAGAGTAGTCCGGGATGAAGTCTCGGTAGTAGCCTGTGAAGCTTAGGAAGGACCGGACTTCCTTCTTGGTTTGCGGTCTTTTTGAGCCTATTATTTTGTCCAACGTCTTATCCATTGGTTGCACCGTTCCATGTCCTACCTTGTGACCCAGAAAAGTCACAGTCTGTGGCCCTCTTTCGCACTTTTTAGGTTTCATGGTCAACCTTGCGGCACGGATCCGCTGGAATACTTCTTTCAATGCAATGATGTGATGTGGCCAAGTTTCAGTTGCGACCAGGACGCCATCGAAGTAGTGATACACGTTTTCCACGCCTTCAAAAAGTGTTCGCATCAGTCGAGCGTAGACCGCAGGGGCGGTCTTGATGCCAAAAGGAGTGTACTTGAACTGGTACAGCCCAGACTTGGTTGAGAACGCAGTCTTTTCCCGACTGTCAGGTGCCATGGGTACCTGCCAGTAACCTTTAGTGAAGTCGAATTTCGAGAAAAACTTCTTCGGCCCTACGCGAGCCAGGAGGACGTCAATTCGAGGTATCGGTTCACTGTCGTAAACCAGTAGTTTGTTCAGCTCCCTGTAATCCACACAAAGACGGATGGTGTTGTCCGGTTTCTTTAAAGGAAGGAGTGGCGCGTTGTATGGAGACTGTGATCTCTCTATCACTCCCAAGCGAAGCATGTCTTGCACCTCTGCTTCGATGACCTACTCTAAGCAAATGGTAGGAGGTAGGGCCTTATATGAACTGGCGTGGTGCTTGTCAGTTCCAATCGGCATTCTACCAGATCGGTCTTGCCTGGCAAATCGCTGAAGATCTCTCGATAGTCTTCACATTTTTGTTGCGCCTCCTGAGCTTGCGACGAAGATAGGCTGTTTGAAATGCGCAAGTCCTTGAACGATTGCTGCTGTTGAAGGGGTAGAAAGGGTATTTCTTCGCCTTCAATGCCATCCTCTATAGTTTTGATGGCCGCTACACACGAAGTCGTCGGCGGCCGTTCTTCGTATTTCTTGAGCATGTTCACGTGAAAGAGGGTGGTCTTCTTGCTCAAGTCAACTTCGTAGTCGAGGTCGTCGCGCTTTCGAACTACCGTGAAGGGACCCTTCCAGTGCATCGTGAGTTTGTTAGCCTGAGTTGGAAGGAGAACTTGGACGCGATCTCCCGGTTTAAGCTGTCGTGAAACGGCCTTCCGGTCATAGTATTTCTTTTGTGTTATCTTCGCCTTTTGCAGCTCTTCCTGGGCAGATTTGCACGTCCCTTCAAGTCTGTGTCGTAGCTCGACGAGGTACGTGTAGGTGATCCGTACGTCTTCCTCCATGGCCTCGCCAGTCCATAGTTCTCTCAGGACTGTCATAGGTCCCCGGACATGTCGGCCATATATCAGTTCGAAAGGCGAGAATCCGAGACTGGCTTGGGGTACTTCCCGGTACCAAAAAGTAACGGTGGCAAGTAACGGTCCCAGCACCTTGATTTTTCTTGGCACATCCGTCTGAGCATCGTCTTCAGCGTGCCGTTGTACCTTTCTACTAGTCCATTGCTCATGGCATGATAAGGTGTCGTATGGAGCGACTTGATGGACAAGAGTCGGTTGACTTCTTGCATGAGCCCTGAGGTGAAGATTCGCCCTCGGTTCGCGACGATTTATTTTGGAAGTCCAACTCTGAAAAACATTTCGAGAAGCCCTTCTGTGACGTGAATGCTGTCAATGCTCGGTAGCGCGACGGCGTCGGCGTAGCGTGTCTCGAAGTCAATCATAGTGAGGATATATTTGTTTGCTTTCTCGGAAGCGGGTCTGATCGGGCCGATTAGGTCGACTGCTACTCTCCGGAACGGAGTGTCGATGAGCGGCATACATCCTAACGGTGCGATGCCTACTCTTCATTTTGTTGCAGTCCGTCGGCAGGTGTCACAGGACTTCACGAATCGCTTCACGTGGGCATTCATGCCGGGCCAGTAAAATTCGTCAATGATCCTGTCCGTTGTTTTGCGAATGCCTTGGTGTCCGGCCATGATGCCTTCGTGTGTCATATGTAGCACTGCGTTCCTCAAAGGTTGGGGTACCACCACCTGCTTGAATGAGCGTCGAGACAAAAGGTGATACTGCCGGTACAGCAATCCCCTGTCTACGACTTATTTGTAGCGGTTGCCACTCCTGGATGTGAAAGTTGTCCCCCGCTTCCGAAAACAGTCTTTCAAGCCGTCATGTTGTTCTTGTTTTTTCTTGAGCTCATCTCTCGTGACCCCCGCGATGTTAAAGCTACCTGTAGGCAGCCTGCTGATTTCTGCGACAGCCACGAGCTTCTGAGAGTCCATCACAGTATTAGAGCTGCCTGGGCTTTGAGCTGGTTCTTGATAGTTTTCTGGGGTTGTCCTGGCTTGAGGAACTTGAGCTTGCCATTTCCAGTCAAGGTCGTTGGGTTTCTGGCTCCTGGTATGTTCCCTAGTACTAAATAATACAAGGGATCCTGCATGCATTTCGCCAGAAGCATCCCTGAAAAGTAGGGTGCGTGGACCTTGACGTACGCTTCTTGAAGTTGCTGCGCAGTTTTGTCCACGAACACCACACTGTTAGCTTGGCCCGTCAGACAAGAGTCTGGCACAAGATCACGGCGCACGATTACAGTATTACTGCCGGAGTCTCGTAGCACCGATATCAGCTTCCCGTACATTTCCCCAGTCACCACAGAAAGGCTTTCAACCAAGAACTTAATCTTTGAATCACTCTTTTCTAGCTGTTCGGGGTCCTCTCCTGTAGACGTCGGCGCTTTTCTACGGTGCAAGCCGAAACCTGTTTTGCATCTCCCGCTTTGCCTCGACAGTTCTCAGTTCTATGGCCAGGTTTTCCGCACTTGCCGCAGCTACCTTCCCGTCCTGACATCAACAGTCACTAGCATGGTGGTCTAGTTTGCCGAAGATAAAGCAACCTTGGGTCTTCGTTGATTTTGGGGCTTGATCTGCACTCTGGTCCCGTCTCGGTTCATCTCCGGCCTTACCCAAGTTTTTGATGGCTGGTGCTTCCATGAAGTGGTCGCATGCTTCTGCCATCTCCTTAGTTGTCTTGCAGTTTCCTTGATAAAGACTGCTAGTTGTGGGTTGCAGCACTTCATGAATTGTTCCCTAATCATTCTGTCCCGAGGTTCGTCGAAAGTTTTTGCGACTCAGCAAGTCTCTAGCCACCAGTCAAAATAGCCAGCAAGGCGAGAAACGAACTGTACGCCGGTTTCCCCGTCTTCGGCTTTCGCATTCCTGGACTTTTTGTTGTACCCCTGCGAAGTGAAGCGGAATCATTGAAGCAGGGCCAGCTTCACTTTTTTGTAATCTAGGGAGTCCTCTGGGGTCATTCTCCCTATCATTGTCAGCGCTTCACCCGCCAGGCACAAACAGAGAGCTACTGCCCATTCGCTTTCAGGCCACTTCTGCGAAAGCGCAATTCTTTCGACCCTGACAAGATAGGCATCTAGATCGTCTTTTCTGTCATCAAAAGCCGCGATAAGCTTGTGAGGGCTGACCGCCGTTGCGTGTCCCGAGGCTACAGGTTCCGCTGCTCAGCGATCAACATGCGCGCTATCCCTCGCGAGCTCTTGCAAGCGGATCTTCATCTCTAATGTCTTCTGCTCCCGCTCGGATGCCTCTTTCTCCCGTTGCGGTTCTTCCCTCGCGCGTTCTGCAGCTTCTTTCATGGCCTCACGCTCTGCCAGCCGTTCTTCCCTTAATCGAGTCTGTTCAGACTTCACCCATTCCCGAAGCTCCGCGTCCTTGTAACCCAATTCGCGCGCTCAGAGCACTTCATGACATGCTCATTTGCTATCCCAATATAATCAGTAACAACACTACTAAACCTGGTATTAATAACTTGTTCTATATTCTTAGAGAAAACTGAGTGTACAGAAATCGGGCGATACTTCCCGAGTATATCCCAAGCTCCCACTTTTTGAACGGCACATACACGGCCAATTTTCTTCTTTTCAGGAAAAAATACTCCAAGATATTATATTGTTGCAGATTTCGGTAGGGGGGAATATGGGCTGTTTATTTTACCAGGCGAACATTCATGTCATCAAAGCCGTTCGCACATGTATTTTTAATCTTTTTAATTATTTATTCAACTTCGAACGGTGAAGTCGGTGCTAAAAAAATAAAAGTAGCAACTTTACCTCTTATATAAGCCTTAAAGCAGCTAAGTGGGAGGAGCGATTCACCAGACGTTAGAAAGTAACTATTAAATTTATCTGCCAAGGCTGTAACCGAGTACGAACAACATTCAACCATAATTTTGTCTGCGACGGTAACTTTGTTAAGAGATACGAACAACCTTAGAAGCGTCCAAATTTGTTGTGGTTTATCGTACGCAGCCGAAAACGTATTCATATAATACATAGATCGCGCTTTCTTGAGTTTGGTTGTTACACTATTTCTTATTTTTTTGTATTCTAACAACATGCCAATATCCTTAGTTTTTACAAACTCGTGAAACAAACAGTCTCTAAGTTTCATATTATTTAGGAGTTCCCTAGTAACCCATGGCTTCCTCGCTTTCAGAAAGTGTTTTATTTTTATTTAAGGCAGCAGAAAATGGTAGACTTCGCTTAATACATCTAAAAACAAAACCTAAGCCTCAATAAAATTTGCAGTATTTAAAACGTTTGCCCATGCTAGTGTTGAAAGCATCTGTCGAAAGATACCACAACTTCTTTCGTTAATTACCCTGGGAAAAACCTTTTCTATCACTCCTGTCGCGCAATAGCAATGACGCAATAGCAATAACAATGACAATAACAATGACTTGTATTAGTGAAACGTGTAGCTACATCGATAACGTTTGTAAGACCAACTGAAGAGATAAATTCCAAAAGATCAGTGCTGGTGGCATCACTTACAAGCATGTTAATGTTAAAATCCCCTACTATTGCTACTTGAAGGTTCAAGGACAGTGTATTCACGTTGTCGCCCAAGGAGTTAAGAAAACCAGATAAGGGCGGGAAGGCGGTAGTTAGATAACTGCAACAGCGAAAGCTTTTCCGACGACTGCTAGACACTCACAGTCATCAGTGACAACCGTATATTCGGTAATGACACGATACAAGATACCGTCAGCGATGTAAAGATCTAGGCCCCCGCTTGTTTCGCTACGCCTAAATATAGCCTCAGAGCAATAACGATCGAACTGTACATCATTTTTGTTGCTAAACAAGGTTCCCGTAAAAGCTATTACATCAAAATTATGCTTCAGCTCTTCCATGTACAAGGAAACTTCCACATTCTTGTTTCGCAAGCTTTTCGCGTTTAGGCAAAAAATAGACACTGAAATCTGTTGACATCTTATTCGAGCAAGTATACAACGAAAAGAAACAGCATCATGATAACTGCATAACATTTAAGCCATGAGGGAAGTGGTGCGTGGTTTCCCATTACGGGATTAAAATGGTATTGCTTAGGTCATCTCCTGAGTTTATGTGGATGGTAAGTTCGCCCTGCTTCTTTTTAAATGCGGACCATTTTTTAGGCTCGCATGGTCCTCCGTCGTTGATGGCGGCGCCGTCCACACGCTCTCTGCGCATGCACAACTCTCCTCCTAACAGTCACAGCTCCGCGATACTACACTATAAAAAAAAGAAATAGTTATCGGCGCCCGGTTTCGATCCCACGACTCTCTGGCCGCAACCGCAGGTACGCGGTGCTCGTCCCACTACGCTACATTTTTTTTCTTTACTGCATGGAAAACTGCCTATAATACAGCCTACAAAAGCTAGGAGTCATCCTAGAAGATGCACATCACTGCAGCTAAAATAAGCCGACCGTTAAAACTCTGGTAAGAAGACGCACTGGTCCAACAGATGCCGCCATTCTGGTGGGTCACTTTGCGCCGCATAAATGCTCCGCACCAACGCAGTTTGCTCCCGAAAAATGGACTTCGTTGGGCTAGGTGGTTCCGCGTGCCTGTCCGTCATGCGGCACTTCCACAAGCTATACAATCCGATCACAACAAATATATCATAGGGCACTCCAGTAACATCTCTAAAAGGCAAGAACCGAATTGTATAACGAGTAATGTCCATGTCATTTTTAAGAGTTCGTTGAAACACATCCCACAAAAAAACCGCACCCGGCACAAAACAAAACAATGCTCAACGGTTTCAGGTTGATTGCATAAACGGCAATTGTCAGACCAAGGAACAGACATTCCTTTCTCGCGAAACCATGTTTTCACTGAGAGTGTTGATGTATGCAGCTTAAAGAAAACGTTTTTGCATTTGGAGGAAGACACATACGTGTGACCTACTTCAAAACACTGTCCTTATGGTGGCTAATGTAAGGCTGGCGATAAACCGGCACTGGGAACAGACTCTCTAATAAAGTGTTGTCAAAGCCTTCCTGGAAAGAATAAACAGATATTGCAGGGAAAACCTCGCAGTAGGGAAATTGAAGGTGTCGACCACCTCCTTTAAAAACCCCCATGGCGGCTTCGTACTGACTTCACCAGTGGAGACAAGCAGAAACGGTAAATGAAAACTTATGCGCTGTTGAATAACGTTGAGCAGAAGTGGATGATGCGTCACCTAATAGAAAAAAAACCGAGGTACAAGCTGGTGTGCAAACAAATATATATGCCTAGCACCCCCAGACACTAATAGAAGAAACAAATTGTCCCTACGCATAGGTTCCCATTCGGACCCCCACACAAATGTTGCAAAAACTCTATGTAGAGCTTGTACTTTAGAACGCGCACATGGGAGTGCTTGCAGCACATAAACAAGCTTTGCGACAAGGAAGACATTACATACGTGCGCACGCGCAAACACAGAATGTTCTCGCCCCATTCATGCCTGAGGGGCTCGCTTGACGTTTTGGAGTTCCAATGACCAATGAGACTTGGTGGCTCGCATTTGGTGGAAAGGTACAGCTAGGTATTGAAATGCGTCCTTATCAAAGTAATGCCGCCAAATAAGGACGGTTATGCACCTCCTTCCCCAAACCAAAATCTCTTTGTTTTTTCCATATTCACAGCTGCTCCAGACGCGCCACAAAACTGCCTGGTGAGATTAAGGGCTTCTGGAACGCTTTTCTTATAAGCACAAAAATAGGCAATGTCATCCGCGTAAGCAAGGACCTTAACCTCACATGATAGCGATGAAAAGCCCCGTACTCTTTCACTCTGCTTAATATAAGGCACAGAGGTTCGAGGTATGAGGCAAAGAACAAGGGTGAAAGGGGGCAGCCCTGTCTAACAGACGACTTAATGGAAACTGCCTTAGACAGACCGCGGTTGACGACCAGTTGTGTGGTGCACTGTTTGTAACAAAGCTGAATGGCTTTTAACAATACATCCCCTAAATTTACCGCTGCCAATAGTACGGGTAGAAAATCATAAGAAACGCGAACAAATGCCTTTGAAAGGACAATTTCGATAAGGGCCACCTTTTTTTTTTTTTTTTTTTTTTTTTTTTTGCGATAGTATGCCCTTTGGCATAAAGTCTTATAGGTACAAGTTGGCACCCGTTTCCCGGAGGAAATCCAGAAGACAGCGGTGGTGGGGCCCCCACAGCCATCGGTGCAGATCAGGAGGTCTCCCAGGATGCAGGCCTGTGCCGCGAAGGTGTCTGGATCTCGCTGCACTAAGGGAAGGGCACGTCCATAGTAGGTGGTTGGTGTCGGCGTCTTCGGCAGGAACCGTACAGAAAGGGCAGGTGTTGGTAAACGGGGCATGGTATCGTGGTGGCCACGCCCGGGTTACCGCAGGAGATAGGGCCACCCCAACTCGAAGTCTACGCAGCAGGACCTCCTCCCAGCGAGCGAGCCCACTGGGAAGGTCTGTTCCACACGGTGGGATGAGAGCGCGTGTGGCGCGACGCAGATCTTCCTTTAGTTGGACAAATTTTTCATGTGGGTCCGTTGTCAGCAAGGGCAGCGGTCGTGGAACCGAGGAGAGGTGACAGGAAGTATCCGCCGCAATATGCGCGGTGATAGTATTACGCCGGATCCACGACAGTCGGAGAGGGCAGGGGTATGTGTCCAGCAGTTTATGAATCTCTCTTGAAACGGACGAGTTGGAGGATACACGGCGCAAATCCCGTATGGCCGCCGTTGAGTCCGTGTACATTTGTACAGTAAAACTTCCAGGGGCTTGAAGTGCTGGTAGTAGCGCTTGCAGTCCGTCCCGGATGGCTGTGAGCTCTGCTAGCATAGAAGGCCAAGTGCGAAGTGATTCATAAGCGCAGTTTTGGTTCGCTTCTGAATGAGAGGGACATTGGATCGCCGTAGTTAAAACGCCGTCTTGGGCCCCAGCGTCCACAAATGCCTCTACAACCTGGGGCTGGTTCGCAGCCGCTCGTAATGGTGCGCCCGCGGTCTGCGCGTCTGCGTTCCCGGTCGACCGACTGTGGAGTCTAGTTAGCGGCCTGTTGTCGGTCACTTGATGATATAGCCAGGGCGGCCTAGTTACAGGGTGGGCTGGAAAGGCGGGTAGAGGACGGCCCATGTAAATTGCCAATGCCGCTGCCTCCGCAACAAAATTAAGTTTGTGCTGGCGGGCGGAGCGGCGCTGATGTACAAGCTCATCCAGGGTGTTCAGTTGAGCTTCTGCCTGAAGAGATGGTATGGGCGTCATTTGAGGGAGGCAGGTGATTGTCCGCATTGCAGCTCTATTAATTGATTCAAGTCGGGCCCACTCCGCTTGGGTCATATGCTGGAATTGAGCCTGATAGATAAGTCGAGGCTGAAGTATTGCCCGCACCAAGAGTCGGGCTATTTTGAAGCAGGAGCCCCCAGCCTTTTGTGACATGCGTCGGATAAGGTGTAGCATTTGACCTGCTTGTTGGCGGGCAGATCGAAGCCACAAGGCAGCTGACCCTGACGACGAAATTTCCAATCCCAGCACGCGAAGAGAGGTAGCAGTGCGCACAGGCTGGCCGGATAGTTGTAGCGCGATCGGGGATATCTCCAATCTACGACGGCCCCAAGCATTGGCAACGGACAGAAGGGCAGTCTTCTCGACTGAAAGCGAGAGCCCAGCGTATTCACACCACTTCTGTGTGTCGATTAAAGCTTGTTGCAAGCTCGCGGCTTGTTGAGACAGGTCTGGGTGGACAGTCCATACTGTAATATCGTCCGCGTACACCAAAAGGTGTATGTCTGGCATGGAGCCAAGATGCCAGGCAAGTGGCAGCATAACTACGTTAAATAGGAAGGGTGAAATCACTGATCCCTGAGGCACTCCACGGACGGGCATAAAATGGCCATAACTAGTTCCACCAATCCGTACTGAAAATGATCTTTTAGTCAAGAAGGTCCGGATAAAAGATCGGACCTTTTCCGGCACAAGTAAGCTTTGGAGAACTTCCAGGATAGCATTGTGGCTGACGTTGTCATATGCCTTGTGAATGTCCATGGCAAGCAACGTCCGCACTTTGCGAGACCGGCCGCCCAGTAGCACCATTGATGATAAATGCTCAAGTCCATCCTCTGTCCCCAGACGAGGTCTGAACCCAATCTGTGCCGGGTGGTACCACCGGTAAGTGTCCATCCACCACTGAAGTCGCGTAGCCAGCATTCGCTCCAACAGTTTCCACAAGGTGCACATTAATGCGATTGGGCGCAAATTGGGGAGATGCTCGGGTGGTTTGCCTGGCTTCGGTATAGCGACGATATCTGCCCGGAGCCATGACTCTGGTATTTGGCCCGAGAGCCACACCTCATTGATGGAATCGAGGAGACGGCTCAGGGCCGGATCGTCGAGGTTCTTATAAACCTCGTACGTAACGCCGTCTGGGCCGGGAGATGACCGAATTTTCGCCTGGTCTATCGCAGCCAGGAACTCTGCCATGGTGAAAGCCGATTGCATTCCACGGACCGCGGCATCAGAAGGAGAGGCTCCTACGTGGCTCGGTAGAGGAAACGGGCACGGGTTGCTAGCCGGGAGGATGTCAAATGCAGGGTACAAGGCGCGAACCACATCGATGGCAAACTGGTCCGGGTTCTTGCCTGATGCCAGGCATGCACTAGCTGCTGCATCCGGGGTGCGGTCGCCTGATTCCATTGCCCGAAAAGTGCGCCAAATAGACGATGTGGTGGACGAAGGGCCGAGCGACTCACACCAGCTAAGCCATCGTTGCCGCGAAAGACGTTTCTCGTGTCGTCTGGCCGCAGCGGTCAACCGTTGCAAACGCATTCGAGCCGGCGCACACGAGGGATCCCGCGAGGCAGCCACTTCAGCCTGTTTGCGCTGGGCCCACAGCTGCAAAAGTCGGAGGTCAGGCTTTGGCCGGGACTCCTCTACCCACGTCATCCGACTGGCACTGCTCAGAGCCTCTTTAATCACAGTGGTGGGGTCGGTGCTGGGGGCCGTCATGGTTGCGTTGATGTTGCACCGGAACTCATCCCAGTTCACTATAGTGTAGCTCCGCCGAAGCCGACGCGTCGAGTTCGGGGCAATGCCAAGCCTGATAGGGTGATGATCACTGCCCCAGCAGTCGGCCTCTCGCTGCCAAGATACCACTGCACTACCAAGCCACCAGGTTAAGTCGGGTGAGTAAGGCGGCATCCGGGGATGAGTGCATCGACGCGTAGGACATGATATATCATTTAGAAGTGCGAAGTGGGCATCGTTGAAATGTTCAAGTAACGTACATCCGCGTTCACTTGAGGTAGGGTATCCCCAATTGCAATGGGGCGCATTGAAGTCACCCGTTACGAGTATGGGACAGCCAGCGTTCGAACGGCGCAGAGATGTTAGCCACCCCAATCGCAGCCGGGGTGCACGTCCGCTGTGTGGTCGCACATAGCACGAGACAAGAATTATTGCACACCTGGGCAGTTGCACCTTTACCGCAACCACTTCCTGCCAAGCCGTACACCATGCTTCTAATGGAATTGGAGTTTGTGCATACGCCGTGTGCACATAAATTGCGGCTTTGCCTGGTGGAGACGTGGTGGAGCCACAGCGCCCATCAGGTATGGAAGGCGTAGCATAGGCTCTAAAATTGGGGAGGCGAGGTAACCCGTTTGTCTCTTGGAGCAGGAACGCCCAAGCTCGAAGTTTGCCTAGGCGGAGACGTTCACGAAGCTCACCCATCTTCGTTGTGAGCCCCCGGCAGTTCCACTGTACTACATATTGTGGGTCAGGCATAGTAATAAGAGGTCTAGCGAAGTTGGGCTGCTAACACAGACACCAAATTCTGTAGCTGCTGCACCACAAACTGAAGGAGCTCTTGCTGGGTGCGGATGGAAGGGACTGGCTTTTGCTGGTGCAGGCTCGGTTGTGAGAGACTGGGCTGACTCGATTGGCTTGGTTGTTCTGGCGGCTGACGCTGCGACCGACGAATTAGCCGAGCACGGCGCTGGCTGAGCTTGGTGACCTCAGCTTGCAGCACAGCCAACTGTTGGTCCACCTCTGCTAGCTCGTCTGTAACCGGAGATGCATTTCCAGTGAACTTGTGCTTATTCTGTCGGCGTGAGGAGCGACGGAGCACATCGCGGTACGAGGGCTGCATGTACTCTGCCGGCTCTGCAGCGACTTCCTCCATAGCGTCTTCGTTATCCTCCGCCAAACACTCGAAGCGATTGGACGTATGGATTGCCTTGGGCTCAGACCGGCGTCGCCACGCTCGTCGTTTAGCAAGTGCAGCTTTGCATTTCGTAGGACATTTCTTGTCCGTAATGTCATGGTCATCGCTACGACACAGACCGCATCGAAACGTGACCTTTGGCGGCGTGGCCGACGGGTTAGCTGGCGGTTCCGATTCAGAAGTAGCGAGTGGTTCTGGGGCAGAGGATGGGCACGAAGTGCTCATGTGCCCCTGACGAAAGCATCGGTAACAGTGCACCACTCCGGCCTTGAACAGGCGGGGCCGAAGTACGCAGCCATTGTACAAAAGTCGTTCTGGTGGCTCTAGTGGGCCACGCAGAGTAACCAGGCACGTGCGGCCAGAGCCCATGTAGCGGGCAAGAAGCACCTGGTGAGTGGCACAACCGGGAGGCTGGCACGAAGGACTTCGGGATCCTCGCCGGGATCTACCCCAGAAACGACATATCGCCGGATGTCACTTCCCGACAGCAGGTACACTTGTACAGTAAGCTGCTTTTCAGCCGCGAGTGGAATACGGTGTAGGGAGCATAGCCGCTGGACAGCCTCTAGAGACGGCACCCACACAGATATAGTGTTGGTGCGACTGTGGTAGGCGTATCCAGTAAATCCAGAGGTTTGCAGGCAGCTGTCGAGAGTCTGTTGAAGTACCTTCGTTGGAAGAGACAGGATGTTGAAGCGCTCTCGAGGTTTGATGGCGACCTTGTACGTGGAGGAGCTGGCCGTCGCTGTAAAGCCCTGGGGAGCGGCGGTCGCTGCACGGGGTGGAGCGGCTGCCGGTGGTGAACTGCGCTCATCCGACCGCTGAAGTGGCTTGTTTGTATCCGAGGAACACGCCCGCTTGGCCGCAGGTGAAGTTGAGTCTTCAGTAGTGACTTGGGGTGCCCCCTGGTCAGACGGACGCTTAGATAAACTGGAGGGCTCAGCCGGAGGTAGCGGGAACGGTGGCGTTACCTCCATTGGTGGGAAATCCTCTAGCGTCGGGTGCGTAGTCGCTTCTGCAGCAGCAAGGGTCACCGCCAGTTGCGCTGACATCTGGGACATAGCTGAGCGGTGCCGTGCCCGCCAATTGGACTGCGATTGAGGTGCTAGGCCTAGCGGCCGGTGAGCGGGATCCGAAGCAGAGGACGTCCCCGAGGGGTCATCCTCTTGCTTGCCGACTGTCCGTGGAGGGGCCAGAGACGTTGCAGCGTGGATCAAAAGGCACAAGAGGGGATAAACCAGCTGGTAATTACGAATTCAGGCGAAAACAACGAGCATGGAAGAACGCAAAGAGACCGCTCCTTCTTCGTCGTCGTCGTGTCCAGAAGAGCGAGTTGTGACGATTATCATAAGGGCCACCTGCTCTGCCAAATCAGACACACACTCCAATATTGAACGAGCAACATGTATGTTTGTTTGAATGCTTCTACCTCTAATACCGCAAGTTTGGTGAGGTCCTACTAAACTAGTGATGACAAGTTAAAGGCGCCTAGATGAAATTTTTGCGAAAATTTTAAACTCTACATTGCAGAGAGATATTGGCCGATAGCCGTCAACCGATTTCAGCTTCTGTTCATCTTGCGTTTTAGGAATTAAAACTGTGTGCCCTAAATAAAAGGTTGGCGGCAAAACATCATGGTCTTAATGCTGTGAATATGTGTAACAGAACGGGAGCAAGGATCGCAGAGAACTTTTGATAAAACTCTCCGCTCAAACCATCGGGCCCCGGGGTCTTGTTTGGACAGGAACAAGTGCTACGAACGCGCCTTATGTACTTGACTCATTAAAACTACGTCAAGAAGCTACTAATACAACGAAGGCACGCGAAGCTGAACGTCAACGGAAAAGACGAACTGAAAACTTTAGAGGAGGATGCTGAATTTCCTGTGGGAAAGCTGTGGCTGGAAGCGCCACGCGCTTTGCAGCTCAACCAGCCTCGCCCGCAGCGCCTCTGATGCTGATTGTGGCAGGATGCCCCTAGGGATTGGCCAACCAAAGAATCCATCACGAGATAGGTGTTCGCGTTCAACCACCGTCGTCATCTCCCGTAGGGGAACCACGGAAGAAGAAGAAGAACGAGAAGACAAAGCTGCGAAGAGGAGGGCGTGTACATTGCTCTCAGCCGGTTCACCAATGTCAACAACCTTTACCTCACCAAAGCTGACGGAGACTACCGATTCTACCACAAGACAACATCGACAAGAACATGTTGGACGAGTTTCGGCGTCTCGAGAACCACCGCCTACTCACCGTAACACAACAGCACTTGCGTGCCTTTGCAACCGGTGTGGACCCGGACGCGGAATTCCCTCTGGCGCTAGTAAAAACCAGACCACTCAACATAACGGCAACACAATGGGACCACACGGAACCACCACGATGCTTCGCATCCTCATCAGGGTTCCCCACGGGAAGATGGTGTAATTTTTTTTGACAAGTGTATTGCCATTTTTAGCCACTCAAACTGATAGAATGGTTCGGGCGTTCTTGTTTTAGCCATCCATAGAAGATTCTTGTTGTACGGTGTCAAGTTGCCGAAAAAACGGAGGCCAGGTTCCTTGATTTTTACTAGCGGTCTCTGTTCTGCCCATTTTTTTGTGTACCTGGATTCGAACCGAACAAGAACAATTGGGACTTTTTCTTGCTGCGATGGTAGTTTATGTATGGCTTCAACTGCGGGCAGTGACTTCATCAATGTTTAGCTTACGGCCAACGCTGTTCAGTGTGGAGACCAAGTTCTCGCCTTCGGTGTGTTCCAGACCACGAATCTCTACGTTAGGATTGCGACTGTATTGTTCAAGGTCGTTGAGTTTCCTTTTTCAGGTCTTCAGTTCTTGCGTTGGAGTGCTACATTCTACGTTTTCTACTCTGGCCTTCAGGTCAGCAATCTCTTTTGTCTGTGAGTCAACGATTAACAAGGTATCGTAGTTAGCGGACAAATTCTCAACTGCAGTTTCAATGTTTCTAACAGTTTCTTTGATTGACATCAGTTGGTTCATGTGGCTCACAGGTGGCAGAAGCGCAGAGATCCACCTGTTCATTACTGCCAGATTCTCAGATATGTCCACTGCTTTTTCCTTATTTGTCTTTCCAAATTTCTGGCCACTCCTTAGTTTAGCGCCTTTGCAGGTAGCGCAGAGCCATGTCATTCCGATATCAGGTTTGAACCGAATCGTCGCCTCTGCCACCCCTGAACAGTTACCAGCATGATAAGAGAATACACATACACTACATGCGATTGCAGCAGCATCAGACTTAATGGTTTCCTGGCCAACCAAGCAAATATCAGTTGATTCATCGTCCGTCATTTCGACAGCAAACATGTGACACAATCCCATCAACAATAACATCAGCACGGGCGGCAGCCGTGGCTAAAGATATAGAGTACTAACTTAAAATATACGTAACACCATCCTGCAAAAAGCAGCGGAGAGTGGTTACAAACTTCACGCCGCCGCTGCCGCTTTGTGCACTGAAGTGTAGTCGATCTTGCAGCACACTTTTGTAGCTGTTCGCGGTCTGGCGTAGCACTCCGTACCACCAGGCGACGAATCAGCTGGCTCGGGATCTTGAATCTTCGACGACGATTTCTCCGGGGTTTCGAGATGATAACCGGGATAACTGCAAAAAGCAGCGGAGATAGGTTACAGACGAACTTCACACCAACCGCTGCCGCCTTGTGCAATGAAGGGTAGTCGATCTTGCAACAGGCGTTTGTAGCTTTTCGCGGTCTGGTGTAGCGCTCCGCGCCACGAGGCAATGAATCCGCTGGCTCGGGACCTTGAATCTTCGACGACGATTTCTCCTGGGTTTCGAGATGATAACCAGGATAACTGCCAAAAGCAGCGGAGAGGGGTTCAAGACGAAATACACACCAGCCGCTGCCGCCTTGTGCAATGAAGGGTAGTCGATCTTGCAGCAGGCTTTTTTAGCTGTTCGCGGTCTGGCGTAGCGCTCCGTGCCACCACGCGACGGATCAGCTGGCTCGGGACCTTGAATCTTCGACGACGATTTCTCCTGGGTTTCGAGATGATAACCGGGATAACTGCAAAAAGCAGCGGATATGGGTTACAGACGAACTTCACACCAGCCGCTGCCGCCTTGTGCAATGAAGGGTAGCCGATCTTGCAGCAGGCTTTTGTAGCTTTTCGCGGTGTGACGTAGTCCTCCGTGCGCTAGGGCGACGAATCAGCTGGCTGTGGACCTTGATTCTTCGATGGCGATTTCTGCTGGTGATGCGAGATGGTAACCGGGATAACTGCAAAAAGCAGCGGAGAATGGTTACAGAAAAACTTCACGCCAGCCGCTGCCGCCTTGTGCAAGTAATGTGTGAGTAATCTCATAGTATGTAATTTTCGAAGTGCCATAAACGAGCTTCCACCTTTGCCTACATGTACGCGCTATTGCTGCAGTGACTATAGCTTCGAGCTTTGAATGAACCAGCAAGCCATAATCTATCGTCGCCTTCACACCGGTACTTTTTACAATCACTTCTTCCTCCACCAGATCGCACCCACTATCTTACCCCGTCAATGCCAACACTGCGACACCCCACTCACCACATTCCACCCCGTATACTCCTGTCCCCACTCCCCTAACCCACCCCCCTTCCCACCCGGAACAGTAGGAGACTGAGCTGACCAGCCCGGACCCGGCCCGCCAGAGGGCTTTGGTTTCTCGCGCCATTGAGTCGGCTCGGTCGAGAGGCATCCTGGACTAGGGACGCTTCACCACCACCCGTGTTTCTCTTTGCCTTTTGCTTCAATAAACGTTTACTACTACTACTTGAATGACGCAAAAGGACAGAGCGAAAGAAGCACAAAACGCGAAATTTGTCGGTAAAGTGGCCTTTTGGGTTCTATTCGGGAAAGTACGGCCTGCAGTATTAGAGCCAACTTGACACATTCGTTCTGATTACGACACCTAAGGAAAGCCATAAATCTTATTATAATATAGACAGTTTTCCCAAAGCCTTTACCGGCTCTCGCAAACTAGCTTTGATGCATATAAATGCCAGGAGCATGAAAAACAAGCTATATAACATTAGTATCTTCTTTGACACAATTAAACTTGTACTTGATCTCGTGAGTTTTTCCCAAACTTGGTTCACAAAAAATGAGGCGATTCCATTCTTTAACGGATACCGATCGAAACACCTTTTCAGATAGGCCAAGAGGGAAGGGTGGAGTTGCAATTTACCTTAAAGAATCCATAGCGTTTACGGTCATTGACGACTTTTCTACGAGTAATAACGATGTTGAGTGCCTAACAGTTTGTTTGGGAACGACTACAGCGTCCCTGGTCTTTAAACCACGAAATGGTTACAGGCAAAGCTTTAGTATTTTTTTTCAACGACTCCTTCAGTTTGGTAGCAGTAATAACAACACTTGTACTATTATGGGGGATATCAATATAGGCAAACGTTCAGCGGATAAGTTGTCTCTGGAAATAAGAAAACGTACTGACATGCCATGCTTACACACATCTCGTGGAACGACCGAGTAGGGTATCTTCTGGTTGTGCTACCTGCTAGATATTTGTCTTTTTAATATCAACATGAATGAGATTCAGGCTGGCATGCTTTCCGCTGATCTTTGTGATCGTTTTCCAGTGTTTGGTTTTGGCTACACAAAAAATACTGTAAACGGCAATACTTTTAATAGAAATTTTTGGCGTAGAATAACCAGTTCGGGACTGGAGCAGTTTCGAGTCCTTGTACGAGGTTTCGACTGGAAGAAAGGTTTCGCGCAAGATGAATCAAACAAAGCCTATGGCCTATTTTTTAGGTATATACTGGCTAACTGCAGCTAAGCGTTCCAGCCAGTGGCACAACAAAGAAATTCCCGAAAGGTGCGAGAGCCCTGGATAAATCAACAACTTCTTCAACGAATTAAAAGGAAAAACCTAATGTATTACTCTTTCGTGCAATCCCGCGACCCTAAACTGCTTCTAGAATAAAAAAAATATAGAAACAAACTGCAGAGCGACATGAAAAGTGACAACCTCAGATACTATGAACGCCTCTCCGAGGATATACGTAATGATTCAAAAATATTTGAAACAGTCAATGTGATAACGGGCCGCAAGAAGCCCACGCCGTCTTATGTTGCTCGCTTGAACGTTAGACGGGTAGAATGAGCCGAAATGGCAATCGCAATAAATAGGCATTTTATCAAAGCTGGGGCTTACATTTCGGAGGTCGCTGAACATGAAAGTAGCGCTATACTCTAATAGTCACAAGTTCCAGACTCTATCTTTTCAAGTCCGACAAATGCGAGCGAGGTGCAAACTTTTAATCGTATATTTAAAAGCAATGTCGCATCTAGCATCGATGGTATTGCAGCTCTTCCTGTTAAACACATCGCTTCTGAAATTAGTGAAGTTTAAGCTTTTATTACTAATTTGACAGTGTCTAATAGAGTTTTTCCTCAAAAGTAGGAAGTAGCACGAGTTAGGCCAATTCACAAAGCTGGTGGCGTTGACCAGTTGTCCAATTACAGGCCAATCTCTGTGTTGACTGTCTTTTCAAAATTATTTGAAGATGTAATGCATAATTGGCAAGCTAACTCCTTCAACACACACAAAGTCGTTTAACCTTATCAGTAGGGCTTAAAAAAACAGGCCAACGCAGAAAGCTCTCTTAAATATGAACGACAGTATAATAGAAAATATAGAGGGAAAGAAATTTACACTCGGGTTATTCGTAGACCTGCAAAAAGCTTTTGACTCTATCAATGATGAAATTTTGATTAGAAAATTAAAAGAATTAGGAATATGAGGAATAGCGGCTCTTCTATTATGGAGCTTTTTAAGTAATAGGGATCAATTGGTTAAATTTAATGGTGTTTCATTGGAGTTATTGGCAATAGAAAAGGGTGTTCGGCAAGGATCAAGGCTGAGACCGTTGTTTTTCTTAGTGTATGTGGATCATATTCCAAACATACGAAAACATACGAAAGTATACGAAAACTCCAGTATGGAGTAAATTGATATTTATTAGAAATGTTGTCAAAATTGTTGCACGAATATAACTTACAGCTGAACATATTGTAGACTAGCTATATAATTTCTATGCGAATTATAAGAAGATAGATCAAGGGATTCATATTGAATAGGGGGGCAATATGATCAACCATGTCCCAGAACAGAAGCTCATAGGAGTATGGTTTCATGAAGATTATCTTGGAATCCTCACATAGAACACTTAGGCAATACAATTTTGAAAAAATGACGTTCTATACAGATTGAGAGGTTTAACACCACTCTAGGTGAAAAGACAGCTTTAAAACACTCTTTTCTATTCTAAGATTTGCTACGCGATATTAGCATGGGGAACAACAAAAATTACACCAACTGCCCACGTGGGAACCCTGAAGAGATGCAAAGCCGCGCAAACTCGTGAAAACTCGAGATGCTTTGAATCTCCTCATGGTTCCTACGTGGGAAGATGGTGTAATGTTTTTGCTTTTCGCCTCCATCAGAAAAGCGGCCGCCGTGGCCGGGAATCGAACCCGCGACCTCGTGCTGAGCAGCGCAACGCCTCAGCCATGGAGCCACCACGGCGGGTCACTGCCGGAATCGTTGACGTCCATTGTAAGTTCATCAGACGGTGCAGACCGAAGCAGCAACTGAAGGGAGCAGCGGCGCGGACCTGGTTTATCTGAACTGGCGAGGGAGAGGGGAGAAGACCACCACCGTGGAGACGGGGAGATGAGGAGCAGTGCACAAAGGTGGTGTGGAGAGGGGGAGAACAGAGAGTGACGTTATCACAGCTGGCTTGGAGAGGAGGAGAGGTGTGGACGGATGCCGGAAGGACAACGGACATCGCCCCGAGCAAGAGATGCTTTGCCCCTAAAATTTACAAACGACTGATCATGTTACAAAAAAAAATCTCCGTCTATTTGCCAATTATTATGAGCGCTATGCCGACATAAAAACGGGTCCACTATTTGTTCAGTACAGTATGCTTAAGGCTGACAAAATTTATTATATGAAGATTTTACAAGTTATACACAAAGAGAATCTCCATGGCAAACATAACGACAATAGCAGTATATGGCCTTATATGTGCGCCAAAATACATACACCGAAATTACGGACAAAATACCCCAGGCACTCTTTTCACTTTCAACGCACAAACATACTCAAGAAACTTGCAGACTACTTTGATTACAAATGCAGTAGAAACATGTTTAAAACACAAGCGAAAAAATACCTCTTATGCCAGAATATCTCCTTCAATGGCTAGAACTGTGGATGCTGTCTAAACTGGATCATTGGTGGAATTTTTTAGTTGTGTCTATCTTTCAAACTCAATCATAGTTCTGCTATGATTGTGCCTTTGTATTTTGTTTTACTTTAATCTTTTGTACAATAATGTACATTACTGTATCTATCCCATATTCTTCTGTAATGTCTTGTGCTCTACATGGCGCTTGTATTTTTATAACTCACCTTAGAATTCCCAGCTTGTTTGATTTGGCCTCTTCATTGCACTATACCAAAGGTGGCTGGCCGCCTCTGTCAGGCTTTGTAGCCTTTAGTCCCAGCCTGTCTCCTCGTACTTTTAAGGAGATGAAATCTTTTAATCTTTAAGACAGAAATATTAGTACGCAGTAAACAATGCCTCTAAAAGCAAAGGACAGAATGTGGTAGGTCCTTGTAAGAAATGAAGAATTTGGTAGGAAAGAAAGTGTTGAAAAAATGCTTGCCGGGTGGGATGCGAAACCACGACCTTCAGAATAAGCGTCTGGTGCTATAACCACTACGCTATCAGCGGGGCGTTTTCCATCCATATTGTCGGGAATTTATGTCGGTATTGGTGTTTCCTGCCTTTAGGGGTGGTACCCAGTTTTACTCAGACTACTCAGAGTGAACGGGACATTCTATTCAACCAACGGGCTGTCACTCGAGTGTTTATGAACTGTCCAGAGTGTTGGACCAGCGTTAAACTGTCTTAAGCTACCTATGCCAACACGACTACCAGGACAGAGGTCCTCACTACGCATTTACCAAACCATAATGTGAAATGAGAGGCTCCTAGAATTACAGCCGCAATAAGTATTAGCCGCCAAGAATGCCTTGGTATGGAAACAGGAGAATGCAGTAGGTCATTGATACAGATGAGGAAGTTTAAAAGAGAGAAATAATCTGAGAAAAACTTCCGGCGGTTGGCAACCGAACTGACCATCCCAGATTCGGCGTGTGGTGCTATAACCACTAAGCTAGCGACGGGGCTGTTTCCCCCACTTTCTCGGGTACCAATATTAAGATATTTTTGTTTTCTGCGATTAGGGATTGTAGCCCGTGTCACTCTCGGAATCCTCGGGGTGTAGGGGACCTTTCAAACCCGCACGCTGTAAAACGAGTTTCTACAACAGGTTGAGAGTGGTCGACCAGCGTTGAACCCTCTTAACCTACCTATGGCACTAATACTGGCTCAACGGAGGCCCTCGCTGTTCATGTAGCGGATCAGAATGGGAATTGATGGGCTCGTTGAATTAACACAGAAATAAAGGTTGGCAGTAAAAAATGCCTCGGAAAGCAAAGGACATGATGCGGTAGGTCATTGAAACAGATGAAGAATTTTGAAAGACAGAAAAAAAGTAAAGGCAGAATGCCCGCCGGGAGAATACGAGCCAGCCACATACAGCTTACCCTTCTGGTGCGATTGCCACTAAGCTACCCGCGATTACCACCAAGCTACACCTCCACTTTCTCGGGTTATTATGTTCGATATTTTTGTTTCCTGCGCTTCGGATGGGGGGCGGGTACCCAGCAGAACTCGGAATACTAGGGTTGTAGGGGACTTTCTTTTTTACTCCCGGGTCGTAAAATGAGTTTTTAGGACACGTAGAATGTGTTCGACCAGTGTTGAACCCTAATTAACTACCCATGGCATCAAGACTGACGGAACGGAGGCCCTCGCTATGCTTGTAGTGAATCGGAATGGGAAATGGGGGCTCGTGGAATTAAGACAGAAATAATGATTGGCTTTCAAGAATGCCTTTGAAAGCAAAGGGGTAGGTCATCGAAACAGATGAAGAGTGGAAAAAGAAAAGTGAAAAAAAAATGCCCACTGGGTAGGATCCGTACCCACGACGTCCAGAATACGCGTCTGGTGGGATGACGACCAGGCACCAGGCGGGGATCTATTCACTCAGCTTTCTCTGGTATTTTTGGATTTTGGAAAGCATCTTTTTTCCGCGCGCTTTTGGCTGTTGCGAGCACGTCGCGGATTGCTCTGAGTGAAGGGAACCTTTTTTATAAGCTCCAGGCCATGCGTCGTGTGTCTCCGAGTGGTCCTCTGACGCTTGAAACCACTTAAGGTACCTATGGCACCATGACTGCCAGAACATAGGTTATCGCTATGCCTGCTGGTAATCGGATAGGAAAATGAAGGGCTCATTGAATTAGGACGGAAATAACAGGTGACAGTAAAAAATGCTGCGGAAAGCAAAGGGGAGATTGTGGCAGGGAGAAGGCGCCATGCCGAGAATACCGTGATATTTTTGCCCGAGAGTGAGTGTGTGTGTTTTATTTCTTACAGCAGGAGCCATATAAAACAAAGGTTGGTGGTGGATTTCGTCTTTATTATGCGGGAAAAATATCAAAACGATTTCGCGCCTTGGGTACAATTAAATTATTACTGTTTGTTTTATCGCTACACCCAACAGATGTTTGAGCAAGCATCGGGGTTTCTTGTGGCGCCTTTGTCCAGTGTGCTAAATTATGTAAAATGCTTGTGTTGGATTTAGTTTTTGGTGAATTAGGTGCAATGCACCAAGAGTCTTGCTGCCTGCAACGACTTTTGACGCTAGTGTTTTTTTGGAATCTTCTTTTTCTGGCATACTTCTGAGAATCTTTTAAAGGCAATTTGTCTCCCAGGGGCGGTGTTTCTTTTCTGAATGAACACCACCTAATGCAAAAGTACGCTTTCAGTATTTCACCCTAGGTCTTTGTTTTACCGCCGTCAAAAAAAACGAATCACGCATTATAGTGTTGCTTGTTGGTGCCTCTGAAAATTGTACTGGACTGTATATTCGACGGTCTACTGGCTTTTATTCTTTTTCACTTGAAAATACTCGTTTGTCTGCCATACTGGGAACAATATTCTTTTTGACGAATGCGGTGTCTTTGCGCTCCTTCGGTGCGCTAAAAAAACAGCCAAATAACCTTGCAAAAGCGAGTTCCGTCATGGTAGTTGCGTTCTTTGTGCGACAACGACAACGTAAGGAGATATTGCTTTCAGTCTTAACATTAAATTGTGCCTTTCCCTGGTATGCCTACCAAAAAAAAATCTCCTAGTAAGAGGCGCTGTCGTGGTGTGTTTTTGTTTTGCTGTAAAACGTCTCAAAACCTTGTTATGGCGTAAGAATTGAACCTTTTATTGTTCGTTTTTCTGTTTCAAGAGCAGAAATATCGTCTTACAGATGCCGCAGCTACGGTGCTTGTGATGATTGTGTGTGAAATCAGCTGAAAAATGTTGTTCTTTCAGTATAATGTATGTAAAGTTTTTTTTCGCTGCCCTATCTAGCTCCAGAAATCATCAAGAAGAGGGCTGCTGCTCCACGCTTGTGTCTCAGTGGGAAAGAACCTAAAAAAGACTCCTTGAGAATTTTCAGTTTAAAAAGTTCGTTTCTAGGCAGTCCTCTAGAAACAACCCCGTAGAAAAGCTTGATCTGTAGGTGAACTACATTTTTGCTTCAAAATATAAATAAAGATTTTGCCGTCTTGCGTATTTTTCTCTAGAAGTCCTGTTTACTAGCCGCACTTAAAAGAACAAACGTCTAACAGTGGGGTTGTGTCTGGTTTTACAGGTATATTGCACTCAAGAAAAATCAAAACGCGACACGATACCGTCAATCTTCTCACTTCAAAGTCGGCAATCTTCTGCTATATATACAGCCTGAACAACAAAGCAACGAGTTAGTGTATTGTTTGTCTGTTCATTGGGCTTCAAAGTGACAACGTAATTGGATGCCTACAAATTTTTGCCTAAACGTTTTGGTTTATAGGTAGTGCATAAACAAAGATTGAGCACTAGAGGGTGGTTTGTTCGTATCATTATTTATTCCGCTAGAATATATTTCCCTAGATGCGGCCACTTTTGGTACTGTGTACTTTTATTTCTTCATTTCTCTGCGATACCTAACAGGAGAAATCATGCTTGCTTGGTCCGGATCATGGTGGTTGAAATGGTTGTGATAGAAAAGCACCTCCTAACTATTTGATGCATTTATGTTTACAATTGAAAATTTTCCATTTTTGCTCCACAGGAAGGGTAGTTTAGCAGACAGCTTTACCGTGACGCTTCTGTTCTTTCTCTTAAAAAACATGTCAAAACTATTTTAGCAATTCAGTCGTCTCAGCCGAACAATTTTTATTTCTCGGTTTCGCTCAGCAGAAATCGTCCTCGGTCAAAATGCTGTATATGTCGGAGCGCATCTTCATTCGCAAAGAAAAACATCGAAACACTTTAATTCCGTTGATCTCCCTCCTTTATAACTTTTATGTCTGATATTACTTCAGATGGGGCTGTGTCACGAAGAACAAGTACATCGTACTAAGGAAACAACTCAAAACCTCCTAATGCCTTGACTGTTCTGGAATCTCACATATTCCTTTTTGTTGTCTAATGGCGAAACATCTAAAACTGTCTGAATGATTGGACTGTTTGAGTGAAAGGTAGGTAGGTAGGTAGGAATAACTTTATTGATGCCGGCAACCGACGGTTTAACTCGTCGTGACGTTGGCCAAGCGTCGACCCGGGGTTATGCCCTACTCTGCAATACCCCAGTTCGGCCCGTTTGCGGCGGGTCGTGAGGCTTGTGCTTTTCGAGCGCACCCCGGGCCTGCTGGACGGCCCATAGTTGAGTGTCCTTGTCTGTAGACTGCACTGCACTTTGAAGTTCGGGTGGGTATGTCCTGGAGGTAGCTTCAGTCGGGAACCTGGCGCAGTCCCACATGATGTGCCATTGATCCGCCAAACCCACTGCACAAACACTGCACATACCACTCGGATAGAGTTCTGGGTGAAGCACGTGTAGCACTGCCGGGGCGGGGAGTGACCCGGTCTGTATCTGCCTTAAGATAACGGCCTCCTCCCGACTGAGTGCCGGGTGGGGAGGCGGCATTGTCCGTCGAGCTAGGCGATAACACTTGGTAACTTCGCTATAACTGGTCATTCGGTCCTTGGTTTCAAACCACCACACGGAACGGTCACTCTCGGGGGAGCGGAGGGTAAGCGCTCGCGCCGCCGAATGGGCCGTCTCGTTGTGGTTCGGTGAGGATGTACACTCGCCCGCGTGAGCCGGGAACCACTTGATACGGATGGTGCTGCCGCGGTCTTGGAGCTTGAGCTTGCCGATGATGGCGGCCGCCGGCGCGCACACTCGCCCCTTGGCAAAGTTGCGCACGGCGTTCCTCGAGTCGCTGAGCACGGTGCGACACTCGGCCTCGGAGATCGCCAGAGCGATGGCAACCTCCTCGGCGTCTGTGGCGTCTGTGCACCGCACGCTCGCTGCCGTTGTCTTGGTCCCGGTAGCCGCCGCAACGACCACTGCCGCAAAGCCTTCTCGTTCGTATTCCGAAGCGTCTACGTACCGGGCGTGCGGGTCTTGGGCGTGTTGCTTGGTGAGGGCCTTGGCCCGCGCCTGCCGTCGTTCTTGGTTGTACTCGGGGTGCACGTTCTTCGGGATGGGGTCCACGTGGATGTGGGCCCGCGCCTCCTCGCTGATCTCGCACGGTTGCCGGCTGGGAGCTCGCGGGTTGTAACCTAGGGACGCCAGGATACTGCGGCCCGTCTTGGTGGCAGAGAGGCGCTCCATTTGCGCGGTGAGCTGCGCCTCGGCTATTTCCTCTAGGGTGTTATGGACGCCGAGCTGCAGGAGCCGAGCCGTACTCGTGGTCTCCGTTAAGCCCAGAGCCGTCTTGTAAGCCCGTCGGATCAGCGTGTTGATCTTGGTCCTGTCGGTGACGTGCCAGTTGAGGTAGGCCGCAACGTATGCGATGTGGCTGATTACAAAGGACTGGACGAGGCGCACGAGGCTGTCTTCACGCATGCCAGCCCGTCGCGTCGAGACTCGGTGTATGAGCCGGATGGCTTCCATTGCCTTGGTGGTAAGCTTGTTGATGGTCTCGTCGTTGCGGCCGCTCTTGTTTAACAGCAGACCCAGGACCCTGATTTTGGAAACTTCGGGAATGCGCTGCCCCGATGCAGTCACAATCTTGATGTGATCGCACTCTCGAGGCGGAGCGCGTTTCCGTCCCGCTCGTAGAGGTGTGAAGACGAACAGCTCGGATTTGGCGGGCGAGCACACTAGGCCGGTGCCTTCAAGGTGCTGCTCGATGGTGGTAACCGCCGCTTGCAGCTGTTGCTCGATGCTGGCGTCGGTGCCGCCGGCCACCCACAGGGTAATGTCGTCGGCGTAGATCGTGTGCCGGACGCCGGTCGCCGCCACTGCCCTCGCTACCCCGATCATGACGAGGTTGAACAGCAACGGCGAGATGACTGAACCCTGCGGTGTACCCATGCTGCCGAGCTTGCGTTCAGGTAGCTTGAGGTCTCCGGCGTGCAGTTCCACCGTGCGGTTGGTCAAGAAGTCTTCGATGTAATTGTAGCTCGTTACCCCCATGTTGAGTCTTGATACTTCGGCTAATATGGCTGAGTGTTTGATTTTGTCGAATGCGCTTTGTAAATCGAGCCCCAGAATTACTTTGGTGTCTTGTGTCTTGTTGTCGATGATTTCTTGTTTTAGTTGCAACATGGCGTCTTGTGTGCTGAGTCTGTGCCTGAAGCCGATCATCGTGTCTGGATAGAGGCCTTCCTTCTCCAAGTATTCTTGCCATCGGGTGGCTAACACGTGCTCCAGCACCTTGCCCACGCAGGACGTGAGCGAGATGGGACGCAGGTTGCTAATGTCCGGTGGTTTGCCCGGTTTCGGGATCAGGATTGTTCTTGCCGTTTTCCACTGTCTAGGGAGTTTGCCCGACCGCCAGCATTCGTTAAAGTAACGGGTTAGGGCGTCGATCGATGCATCATCGAGGTTGCGCAGCATCTTGTTGGTAACGAGGTCAGGGCCGGCTGCCGAGCGGGTATTGAGCTCGTGCAGCGCTACCCGTACCTCTGACATGGTAATATCTCGGTCGAGCCACGTGTTGGGCCGCCCACTGTACGGCGGGTGGGTTTCCGTCGGCGTGTCCGGCAGATACTTGGTTTCTAGGATCTTCATAACAGCGTCTTTTCCTTGATGTTGTGTGGCGGTGTGCATGAGGCGGGCCAGACGGTCGCGCTGGTGTGACTTGGTCTTGGTTTCATCTAGAAGGTGCCGAATTAGATTCCAGGTGCATCCGCGGTGTATTTGCCCATCAGCTCGGCTGCAGATTTCGTTCCACTGCTGACGGCACAGGACCTTGCAGTGGTGTTCAATGGCCCTGTTTAAGTCGGCCACCTTCTTTCTCAATTTGCGGTTCAGCCGTTGCCGCTTCCAACGCGCCTGTATCGAACGTTTGGCCTCGATAAGATGGGCCAGGCGGCTGTCCATGGTAACGACGTCCTCGTCCGTTTCGATGGTCTTGGTGGCCGACTGCACTGCATCGCGGAGCTCTGCCGTCCAGGTTTCTATGTCTGTGATGCCTTGTGCTGTCGTGGGACGTCCCTTACGGAAACTGTCCCAGTCCGTCCACTTGTGTGCAATGGTGTGGCCCCGGAATAGGCTGGGTACCGTAATTTCGAGGATGTAGTGATCGCTTCCCAGGTCGACGCCGGTGTTGTGCCATGTTGCTTTGCCCGTGTGGTCGTTCTTGATAAATGTAAGGTCTGGTGTGGTGTCTCGTGCTACGGAGTTTCCTATGCGGGTGGGATGAGCGGGGTCCGTTATCAAGGCACAGTTGTGGTCCAGGGCATCCTGTAACAGGTCCCGTCCCTTGGCCGTGTCCTTTATGTAACCCCACGCTCGATGGGCGGCGTTGAAGTCCCCTCCGATCAGCAAAGTGTTGTCTTTGGCCTGGGTGCTGGCTTTGTGTAGTAGGGTCTTGAATTTCTGTGTGTGGTGCTTGGGGTTACTGTAGATGTTGGCGATGAACAGGCTGCGTTTCCGTTGTTTGCTTGGAAGGATTTCGGTGAAGGTGTACTCCACCCTGCTGCGGCCGTGTTTGAGTTGGTGCTCGATGAACGTGATTCCTTTGCGGATGAACGTGCAGACGCCTCGTCCCTCCGCCGGGCTAACGTGAGCGCGATACCCAGGGAGGGTGGGGGTCGCCGTCGCCGTTTCTTGCAGCAGGATGATGTCGGGTTTCTTGCTTACTGTTGCGATGTGTTGTTGCAGCACTGCTCTCTTGTTGTTGTAACTGTGGCAGTTCCACTGCCAGACCGTAAGGCCCGGCAGCGATCCTATTCTGGCTTGGGGCTGGGACATGATTGTAGCGGAGTTGGGGCTTGCGTCTGTTCTTGGAGGTATGGGTGGTTGCCGAATTGCGCCGCAAAGATGGGGCTGCAGACTATGGGCTTGAGAGTCTGTTCAATGAAGCCGAACTGCTCTTGTATGTTGCGGAAGGACGTGGTGATCAACTCCTCCAGTCGCGCCAATCGTTGGTCGGTGACGGCAGCCGTGCTGGCGTACGTGTTACCGATCGCTTCAATTTTTGCTTCGAGCTTAGTTTCCAATTCGGTCAGTTCTGTGTGGTTTTGTGATGACGTGCGTGCTCGTTTCTTGGGAGTTGGATCAGTTGTCTTCTCTTCCTGGGGCGCGTCTTGGGCTGTGTCCATTGATTGTGTGCCTTGGTCTGATGGCGTGCAGGTGCTCTGCTCGTTGGTAACGGCGGGTGTAGGTGTCTCGTTAGACTGTCGTGGGGCAGTGATTGGCTGGGCTTGTTGGGCTTGGAGTTCTTTCTTGACCTCGGCTAGCTCTTGGGCAAGCCGACGCGTGGTTTTTACCAGCGTTGCGTTGGTCGCGCGGAGTTGTTCAAGTTCCTTGTAGTAGGGGCTGGTAGTCCACGCCTGCCAGCTGCTCGGAGTGCTTCGGCTAGTAGTGGCGCTGTTGGAACTAACGCTGCTACTTTTAACTTTGCCCCTTGCTGCGTCCGCCCAGCTGACTCTGTCAAATGAGTCACGGCCGCGGGATGCGCTGCGCGATGCACTACGGGAAGCGTGGCGTGACGCATGGCGCGATGCGCTGCGTGACGCGCGGCGTGATCCGCTACGGGAAGCACTGCGCGAGCGGGAACGTCCAAGGCGTGGAAACGAGCTTGATTCGAGTGCTTGTTTTTGCCGTTCTTCGGCGTTACGGCGTTCCCATCGCCTTCGCCGCACGACGTATGGAACCTTGTATTTGGCTCTGCAGAAGCGATCCCCGGTGGGGTGTTCTCCGCCGCAGAGCTTGCATTTGGGGACACACTTGTGGCCCTCTTTTGGATTACAAACGCCACATGTAAGGCAAACACGTACGCTTGGTGTGGGGCACACGTCGCGCCTGTGACCGACCTTGCCGCATACTTTGCAAACTTCTATTTGCTTCCTGTAAAGACTGCACGGGTAGAGCGTGGATCCGTAACGCACATACCTGGGAACCTTGGTACCGTTGAACACAACGATTACTGTCGTCGTGTTCCCGATACGCTTCGCCCCTGCGGCAAGGGGGTTGTACTTAGTAACGATCTGCTGCATTATTTCGGCTTCGCTGTCCTCAAGCCCTATGCCCCTAATCACGCCCTTGACTGTGTCGTGGGCGGTCGTTCCGTAAGCGCTCACTTCGTATATTTTGCCTTGGACGTTGATAGCTTGAATTCGAGCATACTTCTCCGCTCGCTCGACGCTCGGAGTGCTGAGCACCATAATGTTCTGCTGGGTATTGGGACACGCCATATCCTCAGCGCGATCTGCCTTCTCAATTCCTGCTGCGGCCATGATGGCGGTTGCCACGCATGCAGCTCCTGCCTTGAAAATATCGAGTCCTCCGCGGGGCCGCACGACGATCTTAATTTCGTCTGCAGGCATGGCTGGCATGCGAGCTGCCCGAATCACTGCGGTCCGGAAGTTTTTGTTGAACTTCGGCTTCTGCTGAGAGCTCGGAGTATCGGTACGAGAAGTCGACTCACCCTGCGTTGCTTGCCGGCGTGGTCGGCTCTTGTGCCCGCCGATGTGCAGCCATCCGGGCGAGCGCTGAAATTCCTCGGGTGTAATTTCTTCTCCGTCTACTTGCACGCACATTTGGGAAACCTGGGAACCGTGCGTCGAAGCGGCGGCGGAGCCCTCCATGTTGTCGTGGCAGAAGAACGGCTGGCTAGGCCTAGCGAGCCCTGGGTTCGCTTAGGCTTAGCGGTTCCTCGTGGCGATGAACCAGGAAAAGTCCGATAAATCGATGAAAAACGCACCTTCGATGGAACGTCGGGTATCGGGTGATAGCGGATGCCTTCACGAACACATTGGTAATGAAATCTTCGGGATCCAAACTAATTAGCACTGCGAAAGCGGGCATTAAGAACGGAGCCGATATGAACACGTCTGTTCACCACGGCGACCGCAGCGCCACCTCTGAGTGAAAATGATCGTGTTTTTTTTGTTATACATCAGGCAAGGAGTTCTGAAACTGCCCAATGCATCTTGGTGCTTTCAAAATTTTGTTTGTTTTTTTGTGTCTCTGCTGTTGCCGCATAGTAAGGTAGATGAATTCGTTTCTTAGGCCAATAAAGATAACAACCGTGCCCTTTCTTCGCTTCCACTTTAGCACAACCCTCGCTATTGAAGCTACTGCTAAATTAACCTGCGTGTAAACTATGTTAAGCGTGTCAACTGCGTGTCAACTATGTCAAGCCTCTACTACCTTCACTTTACCAACTTTTCTTCTTTTTGATACTTCACAGGTAGAACCACCTAGCAGATGGCTGTCACAGGGGGTTGATTTCATTTAGGGGAACTTGATAGAAACATTTTGTTTTTAGTTGTGTCGAAAAAACTTGGTGTTCCTGTTCAGCCCAAAAGGGAAATACGAAGAGCGTGTCACATGGTGCACTTTTTTACTGCTCTTTGAAAGCCTATCAAAATAATATTATTGCCATCCTCTTCTATACTTAAATCACTTTATTCTGCTGCTATGCCTAATGGAAGAAGTCTTTTTAGCAAATTATTAGGTTCAATACACAGAAACACTTAAAACTGGACAGACAATCTCACTCACTGCCTTCAATGATGGTGTGTGCAAGTTGTTTTATGCTAATAGTGTCAATTCTATAGGCAGCTTGTTGACCAAACACAATACCTTGACTAAGCGCAATTTAGTACGTACGAGTGTGTTTTAAAGTCAGCTATTGCCTACATTGAAAAGAACCGCCGGAGCTTCATCGTAGACCAATTTTTTTCATTGCTGCCGTAAAACCATGTAGACAAGGCGCGGATGCTGTGAGACATTATATTACTCGATATACTTAGTTACCGTGTCGTGACCTCTCCAAGCAATGCCGTGCCTACAATTCGACGGCTTGATGAGAACTTGTCATTGAAAACTATATCTGTAATACCAAGGAATGCTCTCTACAAAGCCAGCAGTTGCTTCTGGCGTTCAAAACAGCGAGGGTGTGTTTTCCGACGGGGGTATTGTTTCCTAGACATCATATTCTCTATACCCTTTTTACAACGTTTTCTTACAATAGGTCTAAGATTGCCAAGTAGAGTTCGTTTTTTTTCACGCACCACAGTTCTATTAAAACGTACTGTAATATATAAAACTACCTCACTTAGACTCATTTTTGAGGACATGCTTTCACGCGGCTTCGGGAACACCAGTGGCTACATGAGTCGCTACGGAGTGATGAGGCCAAAAATTTGTTTTATGTTCACAATGTCTAAGTGCAGGGCATGACAATGCTTTCAAGTCAACAGTTTTGGGCCATATGTGCGAAAGCAGAAGTTGTATTACACCGCCCCGTAGAATATTTATAAATATTCACAAACATGCACCCTGTGGCTTCGAATTTCTTCCCCAGCGATTTAAATATAAAGGGTAATGGTCTATAACTGTCTCGCGATGAACATTTTCGCTCGAGGATACCTGCCCTGAGTTTGTCAAAGTAAGGACTAGGAAAACCAAAACCGATCATTTACTAATGTAAATTTGGCAACGTTTCGAAAGAAAAGGTCTTTATCCACCGGGAAAATTCTGACAGAAGTGTTTCTCAACTGCCTGTTCATATTCGCCAATAACCTGACGCGAGTCTGACTCCCGCTGCAACGGCAGCTTTCTTGAATGGCTATACGGCCCCATCAAAAGGTCTCATTTCACAAACTCCACGCGAAAATACTTGTTGAAAAAGAAAAAAAGGTCGTCATTTTGCAGCCTCAAATCAATATCAGTAATCAAAAATTCTAGGTGGACTAAGTGAAAAGCGTTAAACCTACTAGGACACCGGATATTATATATCAATATTGTTACGCTGACGGATACTGCCACTTTTTCTGCATTCGCATAATATGCCGTACCAGCCCTTCTGGCAAGATTTGTTGCTACTTCTCCCACGATACGCTCACGCCCATTGAAAGCTTGGTGAAGCCAGTGGATGAACGTTGTGCCAGAAACAACTTACTGGTTCCGCGCTCTGTATTCTCAGTTGTTGATTGCTGTGCCAGATTCTGGCTGGTTAACTGCTCGAACGAAGCCATCGTGCTTCCGCAGGGCACAGAAACTTCCTCATACGACGGATATGGCCCAGCCGCAATTTCTGCCCTGAACAATGCCCCAGTTCATTCTCTTGATTCTTCTCCACAGGAAGCGGAGTTTATTGCAATGACTGATAACTCTCCGCTCTGACATACTCCTATCTCTGCTGAGGATTCTTTCCCGGTACTCTGCTGTATTTCGCTTTTTCCCTGAGCCGCCCCACGCGGTCGTTTCCAAAATCCCGTCCGCATCACCTCATAAATACCTCAGCAGCATCACCAATTTGACAGGAACCTTATCAAATATCACCATCTGAACGCAAAGTTATTAACAGCCAAGTCCTCGAAATGTTGAAGGAAGGTGTAATTCAGGAGTCTTCGAGTCATTTCAAGCCGCCGTTATTGTGGTGAAGAAGAAAGACGGCTCCTGGCCGTTTTGTGTTGACTACCGTCGCCTGAATTCTGTGGCAAAAAAGCGTGTATATTCTTTACCATGGGATGACGACGGTGTTGCCTGCCTCCAATCAGCTTCTTACTTTCCTTCCCTCGACTTAAGATCCAGAAACTTGCAGATTTTTATGCATCCAAGCGACAAAAACACGGCTTTCGTCACACCAAATGGGTTATACGATTTCGTCAATTTCGGTGCACTTTGGACGAACATAATTTCTGCCTAGCTGTTCTGCTTGACTACATACAGAACACCGGCCTGGTATTGAACTCGCAATTGGTCGTTTCGGCAAGCGCTAAGCCCTTGTTTTAGGCCTTTTGGTTGAGAAGGAGAATGTGCGACCGAACCCGCACAAAACTGAGGCTGGCGCATCCTTCAAAGAACCACAGTCTGTAAAGAATTTAAGAAAATTTCTTGGCCTCTGCTCGTATTTTTGACAGGTCGTGCCAAGATTTGCTGACAGAGTGTCTCCCCAACGCGCCTCCCTCAAAAATACGTCTCTTAATTCCGGACTCCAGAATGTGATGACGATTTCGCCACTTGAAGTTACTGTTTACATCAGAGACAATTCTGTGCCATTTTGGCGGCATGACCCCCATCGAACATTGCCCGGAAGATACCAGACTAGGCACTGGTGCTGTGCCAGTTCAACGTCATGACCACCGTGAATCCGTTATTGCTTATGCCAGTCGTTCACTGAGCAAAGCCGAGCGTATTTGCACGTTCGCCGAACAAGACTGCCTGGCCATCATACTCGCGACGCAACGCTCCCATTCGTACCTGTACCGCCACTGCTTTACCGTAGGTACGGACCACCTCTCATTGTGTTGGCGTGAGAACCCCCGCGACCCGCAAATCGTCTTGAAAGGCGGGATTTGCATATTCCGGAATTCAAATTTTCGGTCACCTACTAGAGCGGCCGCGATCATTCTGGAGCAGTTTGCATTTTCCGCCTCCCAATGAAAACAACAGACAGCAATTCTGATGACGTCGACGACTATCTTGCAGCTGTGACCACAGAGTTTAACCACGTCAGTACATTCAAGATAGCACCACTGCAAGATCCGTACCTAGCATCATTGTTCGATTCAGCCTGTCACACTCCAACGCGCAGCCCAATTTATGTGCACGAGGAGTTACCCTAGAAAAATAATTAGTCGTCAGTCGGTTCCCGATTGCTTCTCGTGGTTTTCCAAAGCTTAATTCGGTTCTCCACGCTATACATGACGATGCCACTGCGGGCCACATGGATTTGCTCGGACGCTTCGATACTTCACCGCACGCGCCACCACCTTTACTGGGCCAAATGCGTCAAGTGACAGAACGATGCGCCGCGAAATTACCTGAATGTCAACAGCGCGCATCTCCAGAATGAAGGCCACGTGTCCAAGTGGACTCGGTACTTCCACCCCACTTTCTGTTCGGGAAAGTTGGTATCGGCCTGCTCGGTACATTCCCACGGTCAGCACACAGTAACCGTTGGTCAATTGTCTGCGTGGACTACCTTTAACCTTACACAGAGACCGCTGCACTCCCATCAGCTACATCAACAAAGTTCTCAAGCTTCCTTTAGTACCGTATTCTGCTCCGCCATGGCCCGCCTGGCGTCATCATGAGTGACCGTGGGCGCCAGTTCACCGTTGATGTTGTCGAAGAACGGCTCCATCAATTTTTCTCGCAGCTTGTGCACTCAACCTCTTATCATCCGCAAATGCACGGCTTCGCTGAGCGCACCACCTGGACACTTACTAACATGATAGCTATGTATGTTGCTTCAAAACACAAAAACTAGAACAAAATCTTGTTCTTCATTACCTACCCATACGACACCAACTGCCACGAGACCACCGGATAGAGCCCTCTCAACATTCTTTATGCGCATCCGGCCCCAAGCCCTGTGGACAATATTTTTCCGTTGTTAACTAAATGAGGGCCGCAGCGTATCTAAGACTTTGTGCCCTACTGAAGAAGCCCGCCGGCTCTCTCGGTTACGTACACTGACCTCACCAGATAGGGAGAAGTTGTGGTTCGAGAGTTGACACCGAGACATGTCGTTCAGAAGAGGAGATTCTGTGTGTCTTTGGACCCCGTCCGCCAACGTGGTTTTTGCTAGAAGCTGCTGGCACACTTCACAGGGCTATATGTGTTTCTCAGTAGGGTAAGCGATGGGAACTACGCCATCTCATGGCTGCTTTGAAATAGCACACGAAGAGGTAAGTCTCACACAGTTCACTTCAATGGAATTAAATCATAATACTTACTACGGCATGCCTTGAGTGGCCCGGAGGGCGAATTCTCCACTGGGGGAGTAGTAACGCTATCTACTCATGGTACACAACGTGAAGTGACCCAAGAAATTCGGCAAAGTATTTATTGGAAGGTGCTTGAGGTAGAGGAAGACGAGGTTGCTATTGCTTGAGGCTGCAGTCGGACAGACTGAGCTACTCCTAGTTTACTTTACAATAAACCGTCGTTGCCCGTAACAAAATCAATAAACCACCACCGGAACTTGACCATCCATGCAGTAGGTACTGTAGTTATGTGGATTAGAACTGCGCCGAATTGCAACCAAGTTTTTCTGGAAGAATTATATTTGAGAAACATTTACAAGTAACGCGTTAAGGACCCCACGAAGAGTAACAAATCGAAAGGAAATAATATTGTGACTATTTGCGAGAACGCATAAGTAGTGGATGTTTGCCTCTGTCACCACTCTCGTTAGGATGCCCTCTGAAGTGTTGTGCGCAACTGGGCCTTTCTCTTTTTCGACGTCCCAGAAGGACGTGCTAGAAGTACCGTGGCTCTCGTGTTGTTAAAGTAACACCCATGCCCATTCTTTGTCGGTGTTTGATAATACAGATCAGGAGGCACACGTACTGCGGACCAATGGCAACTATATGTCAAGGGACCTTGATAGCTATGAACAAAGTTTGCTTTCTTCAGAGATTCGTGATCTCGAGAATCTGATTTGACATTAAAACATGTGGTGCCGATGCGGCACTTTTATATCTGTCACTACAGGCCAACTGGAGTGAGATTTTTCGAGAGGCCGTGGCGGCCTGAGGAACTTCACGGTAGATGAGCTGAGTTCCAATTCAGCTGCTACGTGAGAGCCAGCATGACTTGGAAACCTTGGAGCACCCTGAAAAACCTTGATGACATTGTTTGCATGTGTGTTGAGGTTTTTTCAAAGCCTTAGGCCATATACCTGACAGGCGGTCAAAAGGAATAGCTTCTCTAACAGCAAGCTCTATAATGAAAGACATGAATGGGGTTCTAGCAGTCACCTTGCGAGATTCATTACCCGCGTATCCAAAAGCCCGCTAGTTACAAACTACGGGTGGCAAGGTACATCTTCTAATTTGTCTTTGCCATCAACATGGTAGCAATTGCAATAAAGTGCCGTAAGCTTATCCCGTATTGGTACATCCTTTGTGTAAATGTGATACCCTTGGAAATGTTTTTTTGGTAGAAGCTTCGAAATGATCAGGGTAATGCCTACGTAGTTACTAACATTGAAGGGTTTAGAATCACAATTTTGTTTATTATAGTTATGCCATAGTTTTTTTTTAACAGTGGGTGTGACAGAGCCGCAGCTTCCATGACATGCGCCTATTCATCATCTGCACTGCCTCCACCTTACAGCTTTACCAGAGCTCATAACACTGGTGAACCTATTTTTTCAGCTTCACGTCATTTTATGAAGAGGATATGTCCGCGTTCTGGCTGCTTGGTGCAGAAAAAAAACTACTAACATCCTTGTTTCCAGTTGGTCGAGGCTGCAGTACACTGGAAACTGAAGAAACAACTCACACCCTTAAGTTTGCCGAGGCTGCGACGCACTGGAGATGGCATATTTAGGTTCACGTTTGCCTTCGCCTGCAACTCCTCTTAGGTGTAGGCTGCTCTCGCACGACGCACTGTAGCGGACACTGGGGGCATCGGTACTGCTGTTTCTTAGTTCCATAAATTACCGACGCCCCATTTTAGCTTTTTTCCTAAACTTTTCAGATCTTGAAATGTAGATTTGTACGCTTCTCTCTTAGTGGTGTCGTCCGTGGTGTCGATACTTTCCACGGACGCCTGTATTTTTTGACAAATAGATGTCGGTGCTGACCAGGGGAAAGCGGTTACAAAAGAGACGGTTGAAGTGAGCTCCCACTGACAATAAAAATAACTGCTGAGAAATTCCTTTCCTGCCCGCGTGTTGGGGAGCTACATGTGGCGATGCTTAGCAGCCATCAGGAAAAAGGCATCTCTCAGGGACGCTCACAAAAGTCGTTGCCTAAACACTCATAGAATAACTGTTCTTACCTAGTTGTAAACGGAATACTGGGTCAGGCATGTCAAGCGGCCGCAGGCATGACGTCGGGTGACGGGGAGATGGGGGAGAATGGTATTTTCAACACCTGAGAAAATGTACGAACATGATGAACGGTGCCAAAATCTCTGTTTTTACAGACGTAAACGCTTTCTTCTGCTCACGGAGGTACGCTATTAAACTGGGTTAAAATCAGCTACTGGAACTACGAACGATATCTTTTTTTTTAAACATCAAAACACTTTAGGGAATACTAACACTGCCAGTGAAATCAGGTGCGCTTGATTTTATCTGCAATAAATTTTGTAGAGTTTGTTATTCCTAGGGGACGTCGATAAGCCAGGTGTAAAATATTGTGCTCTTGTTTGTGCCCTTTTTTGCAGTTCAAAAGCATTTTAGGCCTTATAGTTTGGACTCCCTTCATCTACGGCTGGACTGGAGAGGCGCGTGACCGTTTCCTTACGGCCTTTGCAATGCGGGTGTTTTCGCCTGCCGCCACAGCCCTGTGGTGTCGCTGCGGCCCTACTGCTCCTTTTAGCTGCTCCTCTGCTACCTGCTGCGTTCGCCGCTGCCGTTTGCGCGAGCCGAATACGAGCGCACTGTCGGTCCCCCTTCGGCGGTGCATGCTCGCAATATTTTAACTGTCACGTACTCAAACAAAAACTTTTTGCTCTTTTTTCTATTAACCACTGCAACCTGCCGCGGTGGCTCAATGGTTAATGCATTGCGCTGCTGGACACGTGGTCGTGGCTTCGATTCCTGGCCGCGACGGCCGCTTTTCGATGGATGCAAAAAGCAAAAACGACCATGTGTACGCGATATTGGAGCGCGCTATGGATCCCCATGTTATAAAAATTAATCCGTAGCCATCCACTACGGCGCGCCTCATCGGCTGCGTTCCGTCGGCGCGTTAAACCCTACAATTAATTCATTATTCAATCACTGCAAAGTCATCGTTTTGCCTGCGAATGTGTCTGAGTCAGAAAATAAATTTACGTAGAACATTCGACATTTGCACGGAACAAAACGAAAGACTTAGATTGGCGTCATTGCCATTAAACCAAAGTGCAGGCATTTTTGCTTACGCTACAGCGGCATTACAAACAAGAGATGTGGGTGCACATTTGGGAAAAAATTTATTTAGAACTAGATTACAAACTGCATGACGCAAGTTAGGCTGTGCCCGCCTGAATATGTACAATGTGACTGAATACTATAACTGGAAAAGCTCTATACTTGAAATGCTGTCACAGTATGTTTCATACCGCCTTTTTATCTTGTTCGTATCACTAAACAAGACGTTATGAGAAGGTATGATGGGTGCATTGTGATTAAAAAAGCTTCAAAATATACAAACTGAGCACATCTTTCAATAACTCTATTAAGAACTGTAATGGCGATTGCAACCCTTCTTGCGAAAACCACTACCAACTGGGACCCAAATTCAAAGCCTAAAGTGCTTCCTGGATGGCTTATGCACATACCATGTTGGCCTGAGCTCTTTCTTGTTGGTTACACTCTGTACGTATTTGACCAGAAGTATTCTGACAAATTTCTCAGAAATCAAGCCAGCAGACCTTATCGCGTGACTGTTGTCGACGCCTTCTGAACAACAAAGCAGCGGCGAGTTTTCGATATCTTGGCGGGTGAGGATTCTCAGTACTTCCAGTACATTTGTGCGTGGAAGGTGCACGACAGCTTTCTCAAAAAAGCACACAACGTTCTCCAACAGTGCCACAAACTCTTTTTTTGGGTAGTGCAGCCCGCTGGAATCTTGGTTTTGTAGAAGCGTGTTTGGAGGATAACTTTCTCATGCGTTTCGAGGAGAATGGAACAAGCGTCACACCAAAAGTCACTTATTCGCTTGAAGGTGTAGCCAGCGACATAAGCCAAACCAGAGTACTTAACAAAGGGAGATGGTTTGACTCGATTTTCCGCAACATGGTTCATCTCCTCAATCGGAGATTGTGGTAGAGCGGCAGCCAGCTCTTCAGCATCAACACAAGGTATTATGATCTTCATGCCAATTCAGGCCTGAGATTTGATTATGTGATCAAGCACAGTCGTAACTGCCCTTGCGTCTAACATGTCATTGCCCCGCACATGAACCTCATTCTCCCAAAGGTGGCCTCAATAGGGTCACTGTTCAGCTTCAGCGTAAAAACGGAGTGGACACCATTTCGCAGAAGAAAACGTTCGGTTCCCACTGTAGACTTAGTCGTAAAGTTCAAGGCTTCGAATGTCTCAGAAGTGAAACCATCCTTTTCTTGTGCTTTTGAGCTTTCCCGGATGGTTTCTATGTGAGCAGTGGACTCCCGTTCAAGCCACAACAACCGAGGGTCGTCGGCCTTCGATATCAGTCTCTTCTAGCCGCTTCCCGTATACGTGGTGTCATGGATATCAAACCATCGTTTGATTGTCTTCATAAAGTGAATGGCAGAATCTGCTTTGCTGAACACGTAGAGAGTAGAGTCACATTCCCGGTTTTCTTACAGGGGCTCAATACCTGCAATCACTTGACGAGAGAATATCTGCACTGCCCGGAGGACATTCATCTTCTCCAAGTTCTTAGGGTAGACATGCTTCTTCGTTAGTTTTGAGACTGTTTGACTGTGATGTCCTTCTGGTGCTGGCATAGCTTTTAGACAAATATGCCAGAGATGTCCCTACGCCGTCTGTCAGCTCTTGTTCAAGAAATTGGTTCCGGATGTTTTTTAGCACGTGTCATGGGTCGAAGCTTAGAAAAATCCCCCGATTTTAGTCGTGTGGATGCTCCATTACAGTCGATTGGCAGCCACTTCCATTCAGCTTGAACATTGTAGCATTGGCAGAATAATTGTTCACGACAATGCGCACAATAAAAATCCGTACTACTCAAGAGCTCGCATAACTTCACTTGTCCAAGCAAACAGGTCTCTCCTGCTAAGTTTTTTGGTGAAATAGTATAAGCAGAGAATTCTGTAAGAGCTAGCGATTCAATGCAGTACAAAACACATGACCCTGTTTGCGAGGGTTTCCTTCGAGCCACCTGGTGTGTCACTGCTAGGTTTGTCTCTCAAGCCAAAGAAAGCGTGCGATTTTCTATCATATATACACTTCGGCTTGACGCTACTTTCGTCAATAATTAAGGTTGCCTTGTGCTGCTTGGAGCTCAGTAACGAAGCCTCAAAAACCAGTCTTTCTCTGATCGCCACACTCATCCCAGTCGTTGTCGGGCTTGGTCTCATGTACCCTTGCATTGCGCAGTTCTGCTGGAAGCGTCACCAGCCAGGACGTCCGAGGGTGATCGGCGAAACAAAGTGCCATACGACGCACTCTCTGATTATCTCTTCTGGGTAGCACGGTCGCGTTTACTTATAACTGCCCAATTGATGAAGGAGAAAAATAGCCTTTTCTCCTTCTTTTTAGAATCAGCAACAACTTTCTTGACAGAAGCAAGCGTCTTGTTGTAGCGATAGAAAGCCCTTGCTTTCCTCTCAGCGTCGTGCTGCTGTTGCAGTTTGGTACACTTTGAACGGGGGTGCGCAGCTGGTTTACGAAGCCTCCCAATAGTCGAAACATACGCACTTATTCTCTGGGCGCCATTATTCGCTGTTTGAGTGCAGACATGAGCATGTCCGTTAGCATGTTCGTCCTACTTGATAATATGGTCATCCTACAGTTTGGCATGTGACATTACCCTGCTCTAATCAAAAGCACCGACTCGATGCTACAATTAGTTGCGGGAAATGTAGACCCTTGCTATATGCATTGCATGATCATTGCTAGAAGTATTGTTTTATGCCGAACACATGAAAATTTCTGGGTGAGGTCGGGAGCGTTCTGCACCGCTTGGGCTGGTTGGAGCTACTTCATAGGTTACATCGATAAGCCGTAGTAACACCGTGTACGGGCCGAAGTAACATCGCACAAGTTTTTCCTTGAGCCCCCGGTGCCTAACTTGAGTGCACACCCAGACGTGGTCCTCAGGGGAGAAGGTCGCATGTCGGTGGCGGAGATAGTAGTCAATGGCGTCACAACGCCAGTGCTGTTGTATTCGCTGGCATGCGAGCACGCGTGCTTCTTCGATGCTACGCACAAACGTGTTAAGGGGGCCATCTTGATCGTCGTGTGTGTCGGGTAGCAGCATGGCGTCAAGCTTTGCGGGAGATTCCCTACCGTAGACAAGTGCAAATTTGCGTCGTCTCTTGTTGGGCGGTATTATACACGAACTTTACGTAAGGCAAAACAGCATCCTCATCTTGTCTTAGACATGAGTCTACATTCTGAGGATGTCAGTTATTGTTTGGTTTTGACGTTATTTTATACCGTTGGTGTCGGGGTGTACGCGCTAGCCTTTCGTTGGGACGTGCCGCTCAACCTAAGCACTTCGTGCAGCAGTTGCCCCTAGAAGGCCGTTTATAAGGCCGGTAATCCCCATTGCGGGTGCGCCACGCCGCTGCAATATTGTGGGTAAAAAAAACTGCGCAACCTCAAGAGCTGCAGCCCGTGGAAGCGCATTTGTTGCGGCTTACCTGGTTAAGTATTCCCTGAAGACTACGGCATATTTGTTCCCAGTGGTTGAAGTTGGAAAGTGACCGAGCAAGTCTATGTGAACTTGTGCAAACGCCGTTCTACGCACTTTAACGGGCTGCAGAAGTCCGGCTGATCAACCGGGTGGTGCTTTCCGTCGCTGACAGCTGACAGCCCCGCAGGCTCGTACACACTGCCCTACGGTGGCCGATAGCCTCGGCCAGTAGTACTTCTGCTTGATCTGTGCCAGCGGACGTGTGTAACCGAAGGTACCGGTGCAAGGCTTGTTGCGACAAGCCTGCAAGTTTTTTATTCCTTGGAAGGTTGGGTACAACAAGCATGTAGTTACTCCCACTCGACACAAAATTTCTCTTCCGGAGATCGTTGCTCCGCAGGCAGAATGAGTATAGTCCTCTGGCAAATGCCTTTGGCAGGATGGTAGTCGGGCCTTGTAAAAAACCAGAGTGCTCGATTTCCGTATCCTAGCGCTGCAACTCAGAATAGGTGGGTTCGTACAGAACTCCGATGAGCGCAGCATCGTCGCTGTCATCGTCACGAGCGGGGCAAGGCCAACAGGAGCTCTTGAAAGTCACTCTGCGCCTGAATGACATTTGCCAGATTCAAGTACGATACTCATGTCGAATTTCTGGAGCCTAAGCTCCATCACACAAGACGGCCAGTAGGTTTCTTAAGGTTCATGAGCAAGCAGTGGTAATGGTGGTAAGTCATGACGATGAAAAGACGTCCATAAATGTATGGTCGGAATTTGAGGACGGCCCAAACAACATCAAGGCCATCTTTCTCAGTGGCCGAGTAGTTACGTTCGGCCAATGATAGTGTTCGGCGGGAGTAAGCGATGACTTCTTTCTGCACCGTCTTGCCACTGGACGAAAACACCGCTGAGCCCAACATTGCTGGCATTCGCGTAAAACATAGTTGCGGCATCCTCGTGGAAATCAGCCGGCGCAGGTGGTGTCTGTAAGCGATGCCGCAGTTCTTCAAACACACTTGTTCTTTATCACCCCAGATGAAAGCTACATGTCCAAGTGTGAGGCGAGTGAAAGGAGTGGCAATGTGGGAGAAGTTCGCTATGAATCTCTGCTAATACCAGCACAGCCCTAGAAAACGTCGAATGCTCTTTTTGTCGGTAGGGGTGGAGAACTTCAACATCGCATCTAGTTTATTAGGATCCGGGCGTACGCCGGCTTGACTAACAACGTTACCAAGAAATTGTAGTTCTTCGTACCCCAAGTGGAAATTTTCTGGTTTTAGTATCAGTGGGGCTGATGGGATAGCCTGAAGAAGGCACGCCAATCGCACCAAGTGCTCTTGAAAGGTCCACGAAAACACGACGACGTCGTCTACGTATACCAAACACATTTACCTCTTCAATTCAGGCAAAACCGCGTCCAGAATTCTTTGAAATGGTAATGTTGCAGGTGCTGAGCACAAACCAAAAGCAAGAACTCTGAACTCATAAATTCTGTCGGGAGTAACAGATTGCGTCTTTTCACGTTCACGCTGATCGACTTCATTTTTCCAGTATCCGCTCTTTCAGTCCATTGACGAAAAGTAGCGGACATATCGTATTCGATTGAGTAAGCCGTCTATTCTCGGTAGAGGACATAGCTTTTTTAGGTTACTTGGTTCAGTTTGCGGTAATCGACGCAGAATCTCAAGGTGCATTTCTTTTTTTTGACAATGACGTCGGGTAACACCCAGGGGTCTTTCGATGGCTGAATGACATCGTCATAAAGCATATCGTCCACCTGCTGCCTTATCGCATCGCGTTCTTTTTCAGACAGTGGGTAGGAGTTCTGCCGAATCGGCCTTTTATTTGGGGCAGTAATTAGGCGGTGTCTGACCGACTGGGTTTGGTAGACGCCCGACGTCTACGAAAAGCAGACCCGGGAACTGCTTAGGAGCTCAGACAGCTGGCATTGCGCGGTCGGCGGACATTGCGGTTATCGTCAAACACGAGCGTATGGCACTATGGCTGAAGCTTTACTCTGCATAACGAAGCAGTCCGTTGCGTTTTCGATGTCTTCGAAGACTGCAATTGCCGTTCCCATGTCGACTCGTCACGCTTTATTGGTAAAGTTTGTCAGCAGGACCTCCGCTTCGCCACAAGCTAGCGTCACCAGGCCCCTAGCGATGGCGATCCCACTGTCCAGAAGAAGTCAACTCGAGACCTCGGCAATACCAGGGCCGCCTAATAGGTAACTCCACCTCACAGAAGGAAGCATGCAGGCCCTTGGTTGTAGGCCAACTTCGTCGCCGACAATTCACAGGTGTGAAGGTCGGTTTCCAGTAAGTTCCGGTATGTTCTCTATCGTAGAAAATGTCACAAAGCCTCAGGAAACTTTGATTACCGCATCATGCTCACGCATGAAGTGCATACCTATAATAAGGTCTCTGTCGCACTTCAGGAGTACGAAGACCGTGCCGTCGAAGTCCGGGTCACCAATGCGGACCTTCGCGGTACATTTCCTAACAAGCGAAATTAGTTTACCCCGGCAGTTTCATTGTGAGGTTCATCCCATGGACTCTTGAGCTTTCTGAGCCTGTCAGGGAGTGGCCGGCCTATTATCGAGTATTTCTCGCCGGTGTCCGCTAATGTGGTCATTTCGTGTTTGTCGATAAAAACTAAAAGTTCGCCCCGCGCGTTTACGTCGACCACGAGATTTTGGGCTACCAGTTCCCCAACTACCAGCGGTACAGGGAAGCCTTTGAAGCTTGGACTACTGGAACACTTGTTCCCAAGTTTGCGTCATCTAGTTTCCCCGTGGTGGAATTGAAGACCGCCGAGTAGGTGGTCCTCCAGGAGTGCGGGGCTTAGCGAACCGTGGAGAGCTTGGGATGGCAAATGCGATCGATGGAGTGGTGCGGTAGCTCTGCGCTCGGCGATGTAGTCTGAAATGGCGACCGGTCTTTCGTCGAATTGGGGTCGAAAAGCGTTGGCTGGGAATCTAAGCAGTTCGATTTTGCGGGAGGGGCACAGGCGAGAAATGGGCCCTTGTTCACCACAGTGATAGCAGAGCGGCTGGTTGTCGGAGTTCGCCAAAGGTCGGTCTTGCGTACTTAGGATTGACCGTGTGGTTGCGGACGGACCGAAGAGTTAGCATAAATGGCTGTTGGGCAGTAAGAGGGACTGCTTGTTGTGTCCAGAATTCGGCAGAGAGCGGCAAATGCTATGGAAGAGGCGGCCCGGCAGGTGTAGTGGTTGCGACACGAACCTGGGCAGTGATAGCCGCAGCGTAGGAGACTGGGAAAGAAGACGCTGGCTGCACTGCCAGTAGAGAAAAGGCATTGCGAATTTCGTCACGCACAATGTTGACGACGGTGTCCTGTATAGATCCCGACGGTATGATGCTGCACTTAGTTGGGTCTTCTCTGAATACCAGGCGGACGAGATCCCGGAGGAGTTGTCCCCATTCATGGTCATGACAGCAGAAATGCTCGACGATGTTTTGGGGCCCACGTGGTCTTATTGTCGGAAGCGCTGTTGTTGTGCCCTTACACATGGCAGTAGCATCACGAATGAATTCTTGCATAGAACGTGCCCGATATGGAATAAGAGCGGCAAAAACTGTTCTTTAACGCCGTGCAAAAGATGGCGTAATGGTTTGCATTCTGCCATGTCTGGATCGACTCGCCTGAACAAACGGGCCATGTCGTCCGCAAACATATCCGTACTCTCGTTAGGTTTCTTAGTGTGTGCTTCCAGCAAACGCGGTGCTTGTTCACGGCGGTCGGAATTTACAAATTTTGCTAGAACTTCCCTACTACAGTCATCTCAAGTGCGCAGACCCGCTTCGCAATTCTCGAACCAAGTTCTTGCACCGTCATGAAGCGAAAGAAACACTTGTTGGAGATTTTGGGTTGCACTCCACTGGTTGAATGCAGCTACACCATCGGACTGTTCACGCCAGTCCTTAATGTCCTCGTAAGCCCCTCCGTAGAAGTGGACAGCTTCGCGGAGATGCTGAAACGTCAGCGTAGTAGGCATAGCCTGGCCATTACCTCTGGATGAGGTTCCTGCCTCCTTAGTGCAGACTCCAAGAGGGGGCCCAATTCTGGAGAAAGGCCATGTTTCCGGCGGCTACACATATGAACCGGAGTTGGGATGGCCGAAGGTCTTTCGGAGCTCACGTCCGCTCGTGTACGGGGCATCGGAAGCACCCTCCCCCACTGTTGCGCCCTGCCAAAAAGGGACGCAGGGAAGTTGGCTTCACGAAGACGCAGTGTCAAAGTAGTTATTAGGCAAGGTTCCTAACTTGCCCAGACAAACTGACAGAGAGCACCGGTTCAAGGTTAGCAATATGCCGACCAAAAACCAATCACACGAGCGGCTAGCTAATGCTCTCCTTCGTCGTCCTCGGCTTTGCTGCATTACACGGCACGTACGCATGCGGGAGATAAGCACGTCCGTTAGCATGTTCGTCCTACTTGATAATGTTGTAATCCCACAGTTTAGACGTGACATTATACTTGGTAGGTTTAAAGCACAGGTTTGTTACGTTTTAACGAAGTGCCGAAAATCTTTGTCAGAAGCTATTATTTGCTCCCCTTACCTAAAACTAAAAAGCAAGCTGCTGCAATAATTAAAGCAGTGCTTCTGAAGTTGTAGATACATCATTTCTTCTAGCTACATACTATACCAAGATTTCCTATATGGAAACTAGTTTTGCAGTAAACCTTGAGTTGCTTCATTATTGCCGTTGTTGGAGAATATGCCCTGAATAAACGCCACCTTTCTCTGATGATGATAAAGAATCATGGTTAGTGAAGGGAAACAAAAACACCTAGGGCTTTCCCGTTATGAAGTCGGCGTCTATTTGATTGCACCGTTTTCACCATGGTTAAGCGGTTTGGTAAAGTCATACGACAACCGAAGAATCCGTCACGAGAAGATTGTCGTTGCTCTGTATGTTGCAAGGGTTTTGTCGCAAAAAGTTAGCCTATCTTGCCCGTTTGAGGTTTGGGGCGTTAGAACTAAGGTCATATCTTCGGGCTTAACACATCGAACCGGCCACCACTTAAAAAAAATTCTCACTCAAAGCACTAAAGCACGTACGATTCACGCTGTGCACACCAAACTGAAAAGTTGGGCCTATGCTGTGTACAAGAGAGAGTTTCTCAGAATTTTGTAAAGAACTGGTGTTTTCCTCCTGAGAAGCGCATACAAGCATTGTGAGATTCGCCAACCAAAGAATTCATAACAAGAAAGCTTACCATTCAGAAATTGTCATCTTTACACAGATGGTTGAATGATTTATTTTTTGGCGATTTCTCACAGATGGCCCGGCTTGTTCTTACCTTTATACCGGTAATTACCTTTACGCTGGCGGGTTGAGAAAAAATGGTGGCGTTTTACTGCTACCTCCGTGAACACAAATGTTTCCAAAAAAGTTGGCAATGGTTACGTAAGAACGAACGAAAACGACGTTTGAGGAAATGATTCGTGAACAATTAAACAAATATGTTTAGGTTTTTTATGTGGGTATTTTATGTTGGCAAATACTCAATGCAGTTTCTTTGTGGAATGTTTTATAGTGGTTTTGTTGAAGGTACACCTGTTTTGCGCACACATGTTTTATGTGTGTTCCAGGTTATTGATTGTTGCAAGTCATGCGAACGTATAAAGATATGGCCAGATTGTGTTGTGAGGTTTAAACTCCATGAGATATACCACAGTAAGTATATTTTTCGTAGTCATTGTTTTATTCTCACTTGTACCCTGCACGAACCAGTAATGTTTGATCTATTGGGCTTTCGCTGCAGCCAAAAGTTAGAACTTTTGTTTGGACCAATTTAAGGCGCTCCAACTATGAAATATAAATTGCCACGCACAAAAGTTGGTTTGCATTGGTTGAAGACTTATATCAGTTAAAATCAAATATTTTGACTGCCGTAACTTTTGAGTTGCCTTGTAAGGATGCAAAAATTAGGTTCAGCAATTCGGAACCGAACTAGGTCTTTTACAAGTGCATAGGTACTGTCAGAACACGTTGAAATGCAAATAAAGCAGTACCTAGCTTTTACTACATGATACGAGTCCTGGCTACGCGCCGCGTATGGCCCGTCGGAACACGTGGGAAGAGCTTCTCTCCAAACTTGATATACAATGGTTATCGTTCCGTGTGTCCGCAGGGCAATTTTGGCCACCGGTGCCTTTTATCGGCGGGTTATTCTCCACAGTGACAAGCTACTACCTATCATTTGCCTTGTTTCCCACTGCTGCTACAGAGTACACTGCGCCATGAGGTGCGCGCCTGGCGGCACAGGTCCTGACACACACGCAGAGCACGCCTCGCAAAACGATTACCGCAATTCTGTGAAATTTTGCCTAATCCTTCTTTTTTGCAAATTTTGAGACGAAACTCGGCCGCACCCTTTTTCTTTCAACCTGCTAAGCGTCATACCTTTCCTCGTGCAGTATATGAATCTGCCCGTGCATGTTTTCTGCCGAAAATGGCGTCTTGGTGAATGCGTTGGATCTTGATTTGAAGGATACGGAGGTGAAGGGTACGCACACAAGTATGCAATCCCCGTACCAGTGTCATCTTTAAAATACATAGATGACATAACGACGAGGGTGAAGTTTAGCCGTTGCTGTGTTTTGTGGTGGCTGGTGCTGCTGAGCGTTGGTTATTGTTGTATAGTTGTGCCGTGACCCGAGAGCACATGTCGTGGATAACTAAAGTCAATGCGCCGTGATGAACAAACTTTTTCGATCAAGCAATTGGCGACTTCACTGGTTGTAGTCTCTGGAAGGGCCCACGATTCGCAGTAACACGCAAAGTACCCTATAAAACACAATCCATCTTCGTTCAGAAGCTGCAAGAAAAATGGTCTATGATAAATACACTGATTTGAAAAAAAAATGTGTTTTTGGAGTATGAACAGGACGCGTAAATCAGTGAGCTTGCGGAGGAGCATTTTTTGTCTCTGGAATTCGCCAAGTCAGTACAAACGCTTTCGCTTCAACGTCAAGTTTCGAAGTACTCGTACGAATTCAAGATGTCCGAAACATACACAGATGGCCCAGGGAATGCCTACACGAGGAAATGTACATGGTTACACGGATGTAGGTGTTCATTACGTAGCGCCATCAATGCAAACCTAGGGTGTGCACTCTTTTTGCCCCCAATTGTTTTATACCGAACATTGTTGCGGAGGCGGAATAATGTACAACCGCGTACTAAATGTTTCTGTGTCAACAAGTGCAATATTGAATGCCACTTAAATTCTCAATTTTTTCGCCAGTTAAGGCACAATAAATGACGATAACTTGGGCTCTGGTCATTCATGCTTTTTGGAACTTTCACCCCGAAACCAAACGCCAAGATGCAGAGACTTGCTGTGTTTTCGCTAAGCTTCATACATACAAAAAGTTGATACCGTACGGACACACCTCAGGTGTGCTCATTGCGAACAAATCGAAAAATATCCCTTAATAAATGCTGCATGGCAATAGCCGTGCTTCAGCTTAGCCCGTCGCACCGAAAGAAAAACTTGTTCACTAGGGCATCGTGCTGTGCACTTCGGAATACCGGGCGCAATAACAAAGAGCATACAATGCTGCCAAACCATTTCTTTGTTTTACAAAGCACAATGAAACGAAACAAACTTATATTCCGGGCCTAACTACGCCCGGTACCTTTCCGAGAATAATAATTATCAACAGGATACTAGACCCAACCAAGGCAGAAGTGCTCACATTTCAACCTATCAAAACAAAGCATGGCTCTGCCCTTTTTGTTAGCTTCGAGTAGCATCAGCTGTGTGGAAGAGCTTCGTTCTTAGTGCGTGGTGCGTAGGTCCCGCACACATTCATGTCGACGCGGAACGACAGTTTCACGTCTAAAAACATAATGGTTTCACTCTGGGGTAATTCATAAGTTAAGCGAAGGGATGCCAAACAAGAACTAAAACACCTAATAATATCTGTCGCCACAGTTTCTTGGCTAGTTTGAGATGATAAATGAAGCAGCACAAAAAGCATCCGCATCTTTAAATACCTGGACCACATGGTCGTCGTCTAACCAGTCGCGTATCATGTAATCAAATTTTCCTCAAAAAAAATGCTCTTCAACAGAGGTGTGATGGCAGAGCATACACACATTTCATGTTTCTGAACAAACATGTCCCCGCAGAAGTCTACAATCGTACTTTTGAGGTAGTGGCCCAAAAGTTCTGAAAAGCTTTCCAGTGATAAGTGGAAAAATGCTTGCCATGACACCAGAGCACTGTCCTTTATGAAATTACGCACCATTAAAGGAGCTGATCTTGTGGCACAGAATAATACAACCCTTCGATGTCCACCGAGAATCCCGAACTTACTCACGGCAGTCCATGTTTCTAGACATCGACGACGTTAGCCGACCCCTTGACGAGGAATGGGTCGTTGATTTCAACGATGCCTAACTTGGACTTAAGGCAGTGGCCAACTAGCTTTTGCCAGGAATCATCCTCCGGGACTATGGCTCGTAACGGGCACTCGGGTTTGTGCGTTTTTGTGGTAAACAACACACCTAGTGTCTCACCCTTGCAAGCCTTCATTTTTTTTCCTAGCCATAGAAGATATGGTCTTTTGAGAAGCAGAACGATCCCCTTCTTTGCCTTCCCTGGTCGTGCGGCCGATTTCTTAAAATTCTTTCAGATTGCAGCCAAGGCCTTCTTATCGAAGGCGCCTTTCGGTAGGACCACAAAGCCTCCTTCTTTGTCGTCCTGTAACAAGTACAAATCCTCCCTAGCTAAGTGATCAACCAGCGGACACAGCACATCCTTGTTATGCAAGTCCTTTGATGTATTCAACCGCTCGTTATTGCTTACTAATCTCATTCTCTTAGCTCTTGTTGGCATAATCGCAACGAATGCAATGCACACCTCTTTTTAGAAGTACCTCGCAAACGCAAAATATCCCGCTGGGTATTCTTCACTGCACTGGACCAATTTCCGAATCATCTTCAAGAGCTGTAACCAATGTGGAGTGACTTCGGATCATGTTTTGTCATTTTACTGCCAAAAGGCGTCATTCGTTGTTGCATACTTACCTAGACCTAACAGCGAATCCTATCCACCCGGCGAGTTCTGGCTCCGCTCAATACCCTGAGAGGCCAACTCATGGAGGATGGCTGAAATCACCCGGTACAACAATCTCATCAAGGTGAGCCACAAATTTGTATCCTCCAACTCAGCCTCCAGATCAGTCAAGACGTGCGTCTGCCTTCACATCAACTACTAAGCTTAACAGCATGTCTCACACCTGAGGAAGCAGCATCTATGATGACGACCATAGAGCCCTTCAACAATATCCTCGTCATCACTAGCAACGACGCTCACGACATTAGGAGATTACTTACGTCGCGGAACTACGCTTCGATCAAGTGAGTCATACTATCAACGTGTATGCCTCAGTGGCTCGTGAAACGGGCGAAGGGGTAATTCCCCTACTAGGACGCGGCACGAACTAAGCAACCGTTAGGCAGCTCTTATTAGAGCCGCAATTATATACCGTACGTTCTGCAAGAATGTACGGAAATAGAACGCCAGCGATTATCTTGTTTGCATGTACCTATGTTTCCTTCAGTGCCAGCCTAGGTTGTGCCATCCATCACTGCAACTGCACCGCCCCAACACACAGATCTGCTATGCATTCCTATGAAGAGGACACACCGCAGAGGTTGGTACCCACTCAACCTTCAACAGACGCCGCAATTGCAGCCATTACAACAAGGCCACGACTCACACGAGTATCAAGCGGGTAAAGTGCTCCGGGCCACACCAATTCAATAGAGCCATATGACCCAAGAAACTAGAAGACGACGCTATCGCCACAAACCCAGACTATCTGGAACGCCTCAAGTTCCGCTAGCACGCTACGCGAACATTAAAACGGGCTAACCACAGCAGGAAGGCCGAAGCAAGCCCATGCGGCACGAAACCCGAAAACAAGTTTAAGGCCCTTTTCCCACCGTTTTCCATGGAAAGCACCGCCACCTCACCAGGAATCATGAGCCTACGCCACCAAAGAAGGTAAGTCAGCTCCTCTCTGAAATATATACTCACCGTACATACACGAACCCCCTCACTCGGGGTACAACTCCGAGAATCTGAATATGCAAATCAGAATCATATCAGTAACATGTAGGTTCCCAAGCGGCACCTCCTCCTTGCGCAAAGCCCATGAAAAGTACTTCTATGTACACATAGACTGAGGACAGTGGAGATACCGGTACGTAAAACAAGCACACTCATACAGAGAACTAAGAAACACAAATCCTCTCCTAACAGATGACTCGCGCCTTCCTAGCACTCGTCCAATAAATGCGTTACAAAATTTAGCTTTTGAAACAGCAAGCAGAAATCAATCACTCTGTCGAATCAAGAATAAAACTCTGCGGAAAGAAATTCTACCAACCCATCCAGCAGCAAATGCAGACACTAAATATAAAACACAATGACATCATGCAGATAATTAGTGGACAGTAAAAATACAACGTCTGTACTACAGTGGACGACGCCAAATTATAATATCTTCGAAAAAGTGGGAGGATAACAGAACCTTGTGCACACTTGATTTCACAACGGTGTTCTCACAATTTTGTTTATTAATCGCAACAAACTTTCTCAATCAGAACAAACCACTTGCGATTGGTTAGAAACATTTTAAGACAGGCAATAAGTTTTGTTTCAATGTTAAGCTTACATAACTTCTTTAGTAGTGCTTAACAGCACACCTTGTGAAATCCTTCCGAAAAGTCTAGATATATTGAGTCAGCAAATGATTGATCAAATTCGGCATGAAGCCTACGTGCAAAAGATACCAAATGTGTTTTACAGGAGTAGATTTTGCGAAAACTACGCTGTGACCGCGTAAAAATGAAGTTGACGGGCACATTTCCATGGTGAAAATAAACAACCTATTCAAGTATTTTACAAGGGATGCTAGAAACAGAAATAGGTAGTAAAAAGGGGTGAAGTTTTTTTCATGGTTTTTGAAGTGAAATTACTTTTGCCACCGTCTAGTCGGCAGGCAAACCCAGTTGTCAAGTGAATGCTGAATATTTTGAAATGATAGATGAATTTTATAAGTGCTCTGCAATATTTTAGGGCAGATGTTATAACAACCGGCAGCCAACGAAGCTTTAGGCCATTACACTGCATAGGCTACTCGATATGGTTCTTTACCTATTTAAAACGAACAATTGTTCGGAGTTTCAAAAGGTGTTAAGCAAACGTTTTTCGACAAAAAAAATCCCATGAAAGATTTTAATAAAAGCGTCAGTGCACTCCTCCAGGACAAATTGCAGCAAAATGGCTGCCGTTTAGTGCAAGGACCTTTTATCACTAGAATTGATAGTGCGACAAAGCTGTTTTGTGTCAGAAACCAGAACAGTGCGTAACACTGTACACAAAACATTTTCTTTGGTAGATGTTAGTTCCGCAACACAGTTAACATTAGCCCGTCTTTAGGCCGCACAACGTTCATCATTTCTGAAAATATTAGCAGATCTGGGCAGCCGTGTTTTCTTGTTAGACATACGTGGTTCTTTTGTGGAACATTGAACGTATCGACTTGATGGAATGAAGTGAATAGGAATCGACTTGTTTGTGATCTCGGTAGTTTTTTTTGGAATATGCTCCATTTATGGTCCACAGTTTAACCATAAAACATTTTAAGGAATGGCCAACAAATGGAATTGCTAGTTGTTAATGGCCTTTGATTTCGCACAGTTACATTTGAAGACAGGTTCACTTCGTTTATTGTTTTTGGACACAATACATTTTGGCTCAACATAAGCAAAGAAAGATCGCTGAATCCTGGGAAGTGTAACGTTCTAAACCGATCAGGCATTCTTGTATGCATAAATCAAGAGTGTTAACCGTGCCGTTCGTTATCCTTGTTAGTTTGTTTAACAACTCAGTCACTAAAAAGAAAAGCAAATATCTAGAAATGCTTCAGCTAAACTAGACTGGGGGAAAATATGGATTATTCATCAGTTCACTGTATAATGACTCAGTTGCAGAGGATGGGTAAGGCTTTATTATTGATGAACGGGCGCTCCGCAGAGAACTCGAAGGCTGGAGCGGTCAGCACACAGCGAGCAGCGTACAACACGCACTACACCATGGTCTTGCTCCTCTTCTACAATTCGCGGCCGGTCAGTTCATTATCGATGTTTTCTAGAACAGATGCTTCACTTTTCGTAATAACATTTTGCCCCGGGGCAGACGCAGCATGCCGAGCGAATTCAGTGGTGCGAAGGGGACAGCGTTTCAGCCGAGTTACGAGGACGACCTGGGTCTTGACCATTAGACGTGACTTTGGCGACGACAGAGTTCACATCTTTGAAGCTGGATAGCACCACAAACGGTCCGGAGTAAGTAAAAAGGAATTATGTGTGCAGTCCTTTTTTTCACGATGGAGCCCCTAGCCCAACTTGTTCACCTTGAGTTTAAACGACGGGACGATTTCGGTCCCCATAGCGAGCCTTTTTTGTACGAGCTGGCGAGCTCAGGTTCCGAAGATAGGAGAGCTGGCGCGCTTTTTAGCAAGAAATAAAGTTTGTGCGAGTGAAATGTGGTGATTTAGTGAGAAGGGCAAGATGCTGAACCAGAATTGTACGTGGCGCACGGCCATATTGTAAGAAAAATGGAGCATAGCGAGAAATTTTGTGTTTGGCAGTATTGTAGGCGTACGTTACGAATTGTAGCACAGCGTGCCAATTCATAAGATCGGACCTAAAATACATATATAGCATATTTGTAATCGTGAGGTTTGTTCGATGCGTTAGACCATAACTTTGCGGATGGTATGCGGTCGTATGGCGGGACAAAGAGCAACAAATTTTCAATAGATCTTCCACAACCTCTGGCCTAAACTGCCGCCCGTGGTCATTGATGATAACACGCCGAGCTCCATGGCGACGAACAACAGAATACAGAAAAAAGGCTGAGACGTCCGCAGCTACAGCTGCCGACGTCCAAAGTAATTTTGGAGAATATTGGGAATATGACCGGCTTATTTTAACTATCCAGGAAAAAATAGCCAATGCAGAGAGGGCCAATAAATGGATAGAAAAGAAAACACCCAGAAAAAGGTGAAACAAAGAAATCAAAAAGACGTTAGAGACACGTAAACGCGCTTCTAGAGAGCACAGGCAGGTCAAGAGGATGGGAAGACGCCAGTAGGAGGTGGGCCTAAAATGGGAGCAATATAAACAAATAAAACAGGAAGGTTAACAATTCAGGCGACAATAAACGGGCACAGTGAGCCAGGGGTAGCGCAACTGAGAAGGGAGCGGTATAGATGTGCCGAAAAGGTTTTGAAACAATGTGCACGCATTAAGGAAAAAGTAGAGTCCCAGAGAAGGCAGTACTACAGAAAACCAGCAGGTGCAGATGCTTAAGGGAGAGGAAGCATTGGCATACTTAGACAAAATCGTCACGGAGAAGCTTGTTAAGGTGGATGAAGAAGCCCCGCAGCAAAACAGAGATGCCGCGACGGGTAGGCCGTAATATCTGGAGATAGATGGGGACAAGCTGAAATGAAAAAGAGCAGAGGAAAAGGACCCGAAAAACACCGCGGTAGGCACCAATGGGGCACCGATGAAGTTGATTAAACAATTAAGATCGAAGAGCAAGGGAAAGCTACTACAAGCCATCAGAACAAGCATACAAAAAAATTCAATACCCGCCGCGTGGTTAATGAGCAGGATGAACTGAGCGTACAAGGGCAAAGGAGACAAGACAAACCCGAGCTCGTATAGGCCAGTAACTGCCACGCCAGTCCCGTACAGGGTAGTAATGCTGGCAGTGAAGTTCGAACTACAGCAGCGGGTAGACGACAATGGGATATTAGGGGAACATCAAAATCGGTTTCAAAAGGACAGAAGACTAGACAATTTATTTGTTGTAAACCAATGCATTGATATGGTAAAGATGGAAAACCGACCTTTGTGCTTAGACATTCCTGATAATAAAGCGGCTATGATAATATAGACAGGAAGCGGCTATGAGATATCGTAGAGCATGAGAGAATGGGGCAGAATTTTTTAACTTACTCAGGGAGCTATACCAGGAGAACCAGTGAAAATAGTGTTGCAGGGATAACATACACTAGTCCTGTATACACTTACAAAGGTTTGAACGAAGGATCTTCGCTCTCTCCACTACTGTTCATGGTGTACATGGCGGGGTTATAAAGGCAGCTAGAGGTCATTGCGCTTGGGTTCGACTTATCATACAGAAAAAGGGGGAGCGAGAGATATAGAATATTTTTTGTTAGCAAAAGGGTCGCGATGGACCTATTTTAGCTCAGTCGGAGTGGTTTCTTATTCACAGGTTCCCATAAGCTTCTCGAGCCTCATAGCCCCTGTGGATCAGCCGAAGTTGGCAAGATCTTCCATTGATCATACTCTATGCTGACGGAGTTAACGAAAATTGGGGGACTCGACTCTTTTGCATTCTGCGATGTTGTGTTTTGGGGTGCCTGGGTTTGAGCATAGAGGACATTCTTTTGCGTATATAATTAGGAACATGCGGTTGAGGAGTAAAGGGTGTGGCAAAGAGGCGGCCTGTATCTGTCGATATATTGATAGTTCTTCCCTGGATAGTTATGATGAGAGCGCGGAAGGCGTCTTCTCCTCTCCCTGTAATGTTTAGGGATTTCGGTATATTTCGTTATCCGGTGCATCCTATCTTCCGTTTCATCTGTGGCCCGAAGGTTTAGGTCTCGGACTGTCGATGGGCGAAATCGTTGCACTCGATCAAGGAATGCGCCGGGACCCAAATGAGTTTCAATTCTTGTTTCCGGTGGTTCCCCGCTAGTCAGGATTTTGGCGGCACTTTCTGAGATCGATCCTTTTTTGTATCTGTTGTAGGCTTTCTTCGAGTCCGTGAGAATTGTCGCTGTACCAGGTTGTCTTAGCGGCAGTGATATGGCGGCCTATTCCGCTTACTCTGGATCCGTGGTATACAGTGATGCAGAGTTCGCTATTTCTTTCCTTGGGTCAGTACTATATTTGGTATTGTAAGGAGGATTTATTCCAAGGCCAAAGGACTGGTCAGCTCAAGTCAGCTCTAGGAGTCAGGAGCACGAAGTCCGCTCTGCAGTGTTGGCCGAGAGCAAATGCGAGAGGCAGCTTCTTCTTCCTTCCAAGCGTTCGCGATGCGGCTGCCGTCTATTGTTGTCACTTGACTGCGATGATCATGCTCTGTTTCGGCACGTACCCTCTCATGGCGAGTGGACAGTGCTTCCTATACTCGGGTTGCTCCTTCGTGAATTGCGCTGGCGACGGGCATCCTTACAATTGCCCCCGGGGAAAAAGAGCCATCCTGGCGATCAGGGAGTCGAAATGGTGAGGGGCTCAACGTACGGCTTGAGGCGCTGGACATGTACTATATCACCGGCCGCGGCGTCGGTGGTCGGGTGATGGGGCAACAGGCTCGACAATGTAATTGACAGAGGAGGTGCGTTTGATGACACGGTAGGGACCATCGTATCGCGAAATGAGCTTACTGCTCAATCCAGGAACAGTCGTTGGCACCCACAGCCAAACAAGTGATCCGGGTAAGAAGTTTGGTGCAGAGGTCTTTTCGTCATGCTGTGTCTTCTGTCGTTGTTGGTCTTCCTTGGTTAGTGAACGTGCCAGTGGCGGCATTCTTCGGCGTGTTTCTCAACGTATGAAATGGGCGTGCACTCTGAGTCATCAGGGCTATAAGGAAGTATTGGTGTCCAGCGTACAAGAGGGCTCGCGTCCATACAAAAGGAAAAACGGAGAGAAGCCAGTCGTGGCTTGCTTGGCGGTGTTATACGCATATGTACAAATGGAAGGATGGTGGTCCCAATTAAGAATGATCAGATGCCACGTACATTGCGAGCATATCCCCTAGCGTCCGGTTGAAACGTTCGGTGAGACCATTGGTCTGTGGGTGGGTACGCTGTTGTGGTGCGATGGATGGTTCGGCAGGCTGTGAGGAGGGCTTCTATACTCAGACAGAAAAACCCTTCCTCTGTCACTGAGTAGTTCTCTAGGCGATCCATGTCGTAGAATGAAGTGCCGAAGGAGGAAGAGGCAACTTCAGGCGCAGTTGCAGCCGGCAGTGCTTGCCGTCTCTCTGCATATCGGGTCAGGTGGTCAACAGCCACAACAACCCACCTGTTTCCAGCTGCCCGTGCAAGGGAGAGGCCCATAGATGTCGATGCCGACGCGGGTCGAAGGGTCGTTCTGGACATGGTAAAGGTTGTCGAGGGTCCTATTCCTTGGCGAGGCGGAGATTTGCGGCGTTGGCAGTGAACACCGGAACGAACGAACTGACGAACAAAACGGTACATGCCACGCCAGTAGTACCGCAGGCGCAAACGTTGGTAGGTTTGGGTACACCAGCATGGGCGCAGTGCGGCTCGTCGTGAAAATATGCGCATATTTGTGCACGTAGGTGGCGTGGAATTACTAGGAGCCACTTGCGACTTCGGGTTGGTAGTTGCGTCGAAACAGCAGACCGTCACGAATGGCAAAGTGCGACGCTTGCCGGCGTAGATTTCGAGATGCACCTTTCGCCGATGAGCCTGACAGGAGTTTGAAGATGGAGGAAATCCAGGCGATCTTTCTTTGCTCGGATGACATGGACTGTATCTCCAGTGGTGAGAGGTAACAATCGGTAGTCGAGAGTCGCTCACTTTCATGCGGCAATGGGGAGCGAGAAAGGGCATCAGCGTCATGGTGCTTCCGGCCTGATCTATAGGTAACGCGAATATCATATTCCTGGAGTCGCAAAGCCCAGCGTGCTAGGCGACCGGACGGATCCTTTAATTGAGGACAGCCAGCAAAGCGAGTGGTGGTCCGTAACAACCTCGACAGGGCGGCCGTAGAGATACGGGCGGAACTTTGCAAGCGCCCAAACAACAGCTAAGCATTCTCGCTCTGTCACAGAATAGTTGGTCTCGGCTTTTGTTAGCGTACGACTTGCGTAGGAGACCACATACTCGTCATAACCTGCCTTCCGTTGTGCGAGAACTGCCCCCAAACCGACTCCGCTCGCATCGGTGTGAATCTCGGTAGGGGCGTCGGGATCGAAATGGCGCAGGATTGGCGGAGATGTGAGGAGATGACGCAGTTTAGCAAAAGCGTCGTCGCAAGCCGCTGACCACTCAGAGATACTGCCTTCCTTGCTGAGGAGCTGTGTCAGTGGCGCGATGAGGGATGCAAAGTTCCGTACGATGCGGCGAAAATACAAACACAGCCCAATGAAGCTGCGAAGGGCCTTCACTGATGTCGGCTTCGGGAACTCTGCCACAGCACGCAACTTGGCAGGATCCGGCAGGACCCCCGCTTTAGAGACAACGTGGCCGAGGATGGTAAGCTGTCGGGCAGCAAAACGGCACTTCTTGAGGTTTAGCTGCAGTCCTGCGGTAGTAAGCACGTCAAAATTTGCTCAAGTGGGATGAGATGTGTTGAAAAATCTGGAGAAAAGACCACAATATCATCCAGGTAACAAAGGCATGTCTGCCATTTGAGTCCACGGAGAATGTTGTCCATCATTCGCTCGAAGGTTGCAGGCGCATTGCAGAGGCCAAACGGCATGACGTTAAACTCATAGAGGCCATCTGGAGTAACAAAGGCCGTTTTTGCACGATCAGCCTCCGCCATGGGGACCTGCCAATATCCTGAGCGTAAGTCAATTGAAGAAAAAAACTCTGCGCCTTGGAGACAATCGAGGGCGTCATCGATTCTTGGCAAAGGATATACGTCTTTGCGGGTTATCTTGTTAAGCCGTCGGTAATCGACGCAAAACCGAATAGAACCGTCCTTCTTCTTGACAAGCACTACCGGTGACGCCCATGGACTCGTGGATGGTCGAATCACACCACGTTGGAGCATGTCCTCGACTTGTTCGTCAATTACGCGGCGTTCAGTAGGAGAAACACGGTAGGGACGTTGTCGTAAGGGTGCGTGACTCCCGGTGTCGATGGTGTGTTCAACAGTGGTGGTACGCCCCAGGCCAGTCTGGACAGAATCAAAAGACGTCCGAAATCGGTGCAGCAATGCAAGAAGTTGGTCTCGTTCGGACGACGAAAGCTTGTCATCAACGGCGCGAAGAAAGACATCTGCAGACGGTGGGGGTGTCGCTGCTGCAGGAGCGCAGAGTCCACTGACGTCAAGGGTTGTTAAATCATCTGGAAAATCCACAGCCACAACAGAAGCTACGGTCTCGACGTGGCCGACGCACTCTCCGCGTTGCAAGGTGCAGGGACATGAGCCGTAGTTAGAAAGGAGAAGTGTAGCTTGGCTGTTGCGGATTGGAAGCAGGGAGAAAGGAAGCGGAAGATTTCGGCGCTGGTAGAACAGGGTAGAAGGCGTAAAGAGTACTGTCGCATTGGACAGAGATGGGCACGATAAAGAAGCAAGGACGGCGGAATGAGGAGGAATGCTAACTTCTTCCGCGAGGACCAGTTTTACGGCAGAACAAGCGGGCGGGTCATCAGCGGTAGGATCTATGGACGGGAAGAGCTCTACTTCGGCACGGCCACAGTCGATTACAGCTCCATGTTGGGAAAGGAAGTCCCACCCCAGTATTACATCGTGGGAGCACGAAGGCAGGACAACGAACTCGATAACGTATAGGACGTCTCGAATAACGGCACGGGCAGTGCACACGCCGAGTGGATCTATGGGATGAGCCGTAGCAGTCCGCAATAAGAACCCGAGGTGCGGCGTCGTGACCTTCTTTAAGCGGCGGCAGAGTTTGGCGTCCATGACAGAAACGGCGGCTCCAGTGTCGACAAGGGCTAAGATTTCGGCGCCATCTATGACAATACTAATGATGTTTGCGGGAGAGGGAGGAGGTCTTGGGCAGATCGACGACGACGCAGTTCTTGCCTCCGGAACTGCGGCGCCTAGTTTTCCGCTTGCGTTGGGGTAGGACGACGACGCATGGGCGACAGCGAGCGTCGTCGCGGGGACGAAGATCGGCGGCCGGCGAAGTCACGGCTTTCGGAGGGCATAGATGTCACCGGCGAATACGCGGCGAGTTGCGATGGGGCGTAGGAATAAGCCGTGGGAGGGTTGCGTCCAGTTGTCATACTGCGGCGGCAATAGCGGGCCACATGGCCAGGAGCCCTGCATGCAAAGCAAATTGGACGATTGTCCAGCGTCCTCCAAGGGTTAGTGAGTTGCGGACCAGAGCATACCGGGGGGCGTACAGGTACGCGGGGCTGCAGAAAGACGGGGCTTTGATGTATGTACCTGGCTGCGACTTCAGCATAAGGTCGCCGTGGGACAGAGTCAAGAAAGGTCGGTGGAGCGGCCACCGGCACGACGGGTATGAAATCGGCATAAGCCAGAGTTGTGGTGACTGGGGCTGTCGGCGTAGCGTCGGAATAGGGCACGGGGGCGACAACAACAGGAGTTGACTGCAGTGCAGTTGGAAGGGACTGAGCAACTTGTTGTTGGACAATGGTCCGGAGGTCAGGGCTGAGGGAAGATTTACGCTCCGGAACGTTTGGCATTAGGGACAATTGACGAGCCACTTCCTCGCGCACAAACTGCTGGATTCGCTGAAATAATGTACCATCACTGTCGTTAGCAGCCAAGCTGGACATAAACTGATCTTGTACGACGGGTCGCCGAGTGAGAGCCCGCTGCCTACGCAGCTCGTCGAAACTCTGGCAAATGGTAACGACCTCTGCCACAGTTTGGGGGTTTTTCGCGAGGAGCATTTGGAAGGCATCGTCTTCGATGCCTTTCAGGATGTGCTTGATCTTGTCCGTTTCGGGCATGGCGCTGTCGATCCTCCTGCACAGATCTACGACGTCCTCGATGTACGAAATGAAGTTTTCACCACTTTTCTGTGCACGCTCGCGCAAACGCTGCTCCGACCGGAATTTTCGTAAAGCGGGGCGTCCAAATACTGCTTGGAAGTCGGCTTTAAATTCTGGCCACGTTTCAAGACGGGCTGCATTGTTCAGGAACCATTTCTCAGCGAGCCCAGTCAAAGAATATTCCACGTTATTGAGCTTGAGGCGGTTGTCCCAATTGTTACGAGTGCTCACCCGTTCAAACGCGGCAAGCCAGTCGTCGACGTCCTGCTCATCGGTGCCGTTGTACTTGGGAGGGTCCCGCTCACGGATCGCACCAGAGCAGACGATTTGGGGGTTGGCGTAGGCGGCGGGTTATCGTCGCGAGGCATTGTAGGAGGTTGAAGTGTCCGATTGCGGAGCTCCAGGGTAAGAAAACGACTGCCAACGATGGTCATGCCCTCTCGACGATTGTGCGAAGGCCGATGAGGTGGGAAGCTGGGGCCAGGACGGGGAGGAACCCGCACACTCCACCAAAATTGTAAGGAGGATTTATTCCAAGGCCAAAGGACTGGTCAGCTCAAAGTCAGCTCTAGGAGTCAGGAGCACGAAGTCCGCTCTGCAGTGTTGGCCGAGAGCAAAAGCGAGAGGCAGCTTCTTCTTCCTTCCAAGCGTTCGCGATGCGGCTGCCGTCTATTGTTGTCACTTGACTGCGATGATGATGCCCCTGTTTCGGCACGTACCCTCTCATGGCGAGTGGACAGTGCTTCCTATACTCGGGTTGCTCCTTCGTGAATTGCGCTGGCGACGGGCATCCTTACAGTATGTTGGAGAATTCGGGCAGGGCAGCATCAATGTAGACTATTCACTCATGTCTCTGTTCTTCCAAAAGTCTGTTATTGCTTTTGCTCTCGCGTACCTTCTTCCTTTGCTTCTGTTGGGGTCCAAGTTCTTTTGTGTTGATTTGGTCTCAATCTGTGAAGCCCATTGGTTTGATACTTTTCGCTCCGTGACACGTGACGCTTCTTTCCATCCTATCTCCTTAAGTACAGCCCTTCCGGTGTCCGTTTTGCTGAGGCGAATTCGTTCATTCGATAGGTGGGCTTCTATTAGCACGTGAAGCGTGTTGTGGACTGCCATGGGCAACAATCGCGCTGTTGACGAGTTTTGCAGTATCCCCAAGGCTTGTTTGGTCGCTTCCCAGGAAGCACAGGACTGTTCGGCCTAACACAGGCCGGTGTACTTTGGCCGGTGATTTTCTGTCCGGCCGTTTTCCGGCAGCCATGTTCGGCCCATGTCCAAATGTGGGCCTTTTGGCCGTATACGGCCGTACTCCCATGGCTGTTGAACGGCCAGTGTCCGTCGGCCAGTCGACCGGCTTACGGACATACGGCCAGATTCCAGCCGTAGGGCTCCGGCCATTCCAAAGCCACCCGTGTACGGCCGAAGTACGGCCGCCGGAGGACAGCCGAGATGCGGTCGTCGGACTCCAGCCGGAATAAAGCTACCGGAAATATGGCCGTGCTACGGGCATTGGAGTTCAGTCACAGTACGTTAACTGTACTGAGGCCAGTCACTGCATGTCGCGCAAGCAGATGACTCATTCGCGCAGTGCAGAAGCAGCACAAACCCAGCATTTTGGGTCCAACGCAGCCACATCAAAGTCAGCTCGCGCGCAACCACCAGCCGTCAAGCTTTCAGTGCAGCCTTGCTTAATTACCAGCCTCAGTTGACAGCAAAATTCATTTATTAAACAGTGCTCACAAATTGTCGTTCCTTTGATTGCTGTGCCTCTTTTACTGCCGAACACAGAAATTATTCAGTTCTTTGTAGAGCTTGAATAGATGTATTGTCCAGGTCCTGATATCCTCTGTGGGTCGGCTTACTTGTAATAAACGGGGAAAGAAGGGGGGGCGGAGGACGCATACTTTAGTGGGTTGAATTTCATAGAGCTAAATTGCGCCGCTTTTAGCCAATTTTTTTTAGGCCAATATTCCAGAACACTTTCATGCTATGACTACATAAACTATTTTTATTACAGTTGCTTGACCAATTTGGATGTATATAAAACCAGCGTGAATGCCTTTACGAAGCGTTTTGGTTCTCAATAAAACACTCAGGAGCATTTAATATAACTCCTTCACAAAAAAGTTTGTCCAGTTTTTGCCCATTTTTCTTGCAAATACATTTTCTACTCGATTAACTTTTCTGATGATCTTGCGCAGGGCAGATCCTAAGAAGGAGCGAACAGGTATTTCCATTTTCAATATATTTTAATGTTGTTTTCATGAGTATACGTCCACACCACTTAATAGTCCAAAAGAACTTAATTTTATTCTAATGTCATACTTCGTTCAAAAAATTCTAGGCGCGTTGCGAATGACGCCCTGCTTCAGGTGGCTGCAGTTGTATCCCTCTGTGTTCACGCAAAGAAAGGCATAAAATTAAAGTTACATAATTTGTTTCAAACCAATAAAATAGCAATGGTAGCATACATACAGGCAACCTTGCATAGTGCAATGAATAGGGCAATAAATATTTTATTGGTCAAGGTTGAATGCGTAGGGTTCTCAACGCGTCGTAGGCAAACTTGCGCCTCTGGAGTTTATTTATTTCTTTGTTTATTTATCTATTTATTTAGGTATTCGTTTATTTGTTTATTTATATTCATTTATTTATTCATTGTTTTATTTATTTATTTATTTATTTATTTATTTATTTATTTATTTATTTATTTGAGGCCTGCTTGGCATTGTATGCATAACAGAAGGAATATACATAACACTAAGCATTAAATATGAAACAAAATAACAAAATATATCTACAAATCGCGCTGAAATTCGTCAATATAAACAGTTAATGCACTCATACGTGGAAGATAATTACACTGCAGTATTGATGTAAAATAAAATGAATCGCGCAAGGCGTCACCTTTAAAGGAAAGTTAATAATTTGCTTTAAGCTAGCGGTCCCACTTTGCGATATGTAGAATGGCGCTTGGACATACTTCTCCCCTTCTACTCCAGTTTTCGAATGATAGATATTACGAAAAAAAGTTCAACCTGTGGTTTCGTCTGTGATCTTTCACGTCCTGACATTTCAGTTTACTTTTACTTTCCCTCATCCTAAGTTGACAGTGCCAATACCTAATACGAATCGCACTGACTTATTCTGTATGTTTTCGAGCGTATCAACCAGCTCTTTGGTGTGGGGATCCACGAAAACACATGCGTACCCCAAGATTGAGCGCACATGAGTGAAATACGGTTGTTCTTTTAAGTTAGATGGAGGTTCACTGAAATTTCGTCTCAGAAAGCTAAAAACATATGCAGCCGTAACTTTTATGGTGTAAACCTGCCTATTTAACCTCTAACTACTCCCTAAATACACTCCTAGGTATTTATATTCCACGCCCGTTGTCACAGCAGCATAATTTACGGTATACGTATTCAATTGGAATGAAGGTTTTCTTGTAAAGGTGCCGTTAACACACTGTTTACCATCCAAAAACTTTTCTGAATCAGCACACCAGGATGTTATTACACTCGAATAAAGCTGCAGGTATACGGAATCACGTTCATTCGCTATAGTCCCGTAATCTACACAGTACTTTTGAACAAAGCTATAGGGCCAATAGTAATAACAATGCTAAAACCGATTCATTCAGTTCATAGGATGAAATGTACTACGCAGAAGGTGATATGGAACACCATCATTTGCTCTTTTTCAGTCCAAGAATATACAGACAACCACTTTAAGCTTATCTATTGCAAGAGCCAAATCGTGCGTGAACTCAACAATCTGCGTTGAGCAAGAAAATACTGACAAAACCCGTGTTTGCTAGGATGCTGGCGATTATGTTTAACCAAATGAGTCATATCCCAAGAGTAGCTAAGCTCACCTTCAAACATCGGAACTAAATTAACAGCTAGGCTTCGTCAGTGACAAGGCTCTGTTGTTATCGCAAATTTAAAATAATTCTTTTTCTAAATAGGCAGTCGCAAAATCCCATGAAGTATCATAGCGCAGGGAATGAAGTTGATCCTACCAATGCTCGAGCGAGTCTCTTCTACGTTTATCACCAACAACATAGTGCAACATTGCTTGTCACAGTTTATTTGTAAGCAGAATAACCTGCGCTTTTGCTCGCACTTGCCTTTCTTTGGTGGGGAGTCCTTGACATGGTGGCGGTTTAGCTCCTGCGTGGTGGCCGCTTGCTGAACGCCTTTGAAGGCCTGTTATTTTGGTGAACCATCTCCATCTCGGATCGGACATCTCTGCCGGGTCGATGTCTCCAATGCTCTCCATTTCTTGAGGGGGCGAAAAGCCTCGTGCTGATGCGGTGACGGAGCCGGCGGCACAGGCGTGGTAGCGGCGATGACTGGCGAGGCTTAGCTCACCCGTCGGTGTGGCACAGTCTTCTTGTGGCAATAAATGACATTTTGATGGCCTAAAAGGTTCCCTGCAAATGTCCAGTGAGTCCGTGCACCTTGCCCGTTCACCGAGAACACTCATTACTGTTTGACGAACGATGTTCGTTCTTTTAAAACGTAGAAACACGGAGGGGATGAAACACGCGTCCCCGTCGTTCGGCTTCCTAACGGCTATTTCTCCCCCAAGGAAAAAACCGGTCGGTCTCCTTCCATACACGTATGTGCATGAATTCTCGGCGCCCAGGCACGTGCTGTTGTTCGGCTGTATGCCGTTTGCCGAAAAAATGACGTATAACCAGGTACCTTACGTATGCCGGTCTCCTCTTGAACACCGGCTGCCAAATATTCTGTGGCCGTTCGCTTGCCGTAATTCGGCCGAGGACAGCTAACCGAATGAAAAACGTATATTCTGGGGCCGTACGTCGGCCGGTATCCTTCATAACACTGGTTGCCCGAAGGAAATGAATATTCTACCGCCGGACGCGCGGTCCGTTGTTGAAACAACGAATGCACGGCAGCCGCTCTCCGGCCGGTCTCCTTTCGAACACCAACTGCCGCAAGAATACGCATATTCTGTGGCCGGTCGCTTGATGTGCTTCAGCCGATTACCGCTTCCCGAAGAAAAAAAACGGATGCCCTAAGGCCGTACTTCGGCCATTCTCTTTCTCAACATCGGCAGCCGTAAGAGAACTGAACATCTGGCAGCCGGTTAGCTGCCGTTGTGCGTACGGACACTGGCGGATGGAAAAATACCGAAGCGCTGGTTGCCTAATGTTGGCCGTTCAACGCATGATCAGTGGTTTCCAGAACCGGGATGCTGGCCGGACATGCCAGAAAGCGGCCTTAGACGGGCCGGTCTTGGGGCACGCTTTCTGTGCCGCCTTGATTTTCTGGTTAAAGTGTCCAGGTATACGGCGTCTGCCTTTCTGAGAATCAGGTACAGTGCTCCGTATCGTATCCTTGATATGACGAAGGCCTGCACCAGCCGTAAAGTGTCGTCCCTTTTGATACCTCTTCTGTTGGAGACCCTACGTATAATGTTGAGGATCTGATCCATTGTGGATTTCAGCATTTTCACCATTTGCGATGCCTTGCCGTTTGCTTGTATTATCAGGTAAAGGGTTTTAATGTGCGTGGTAGAGGTAATCCTTGTCCTGTCTTTTGATTTCGACTTTGCATGCTCTCTCGGGATTTCTCATAACAATGATGACTAGCTCAGACTTTTGAGGGCGCAGCTAAATCCGCACATTTTAAGTGCTAATGCACTTTTTAAAGCGACCCTGAACCTGCGTCCACCGGCGATGTCCGCGTAGCATACCCACGTGGGGGATTGGCCAGGAATCTCCTCGTCTTCCTTGGCAACGGGGGAGATGGGCGCGCGCTGCCTGGGCCCCTGACATGGCACATACCCCCGTGGGGGGTTGGCCAGGAATCAGGCGTGAGAAGGGCTAATGCACCCGCTTAAAGTAGTACTGACACGAAATTTCAAAGCTGAGATCCGCTCTAGCAATCAAGTACAATGACAACACAAATAGGTGTCTGTGAATAAATGCATCTTTTTTTTTGTAGTTGTGTGGGGTGGTGTGATCTCTCTTTCGCGAACATTACTGAACCGCGCAAATTCAACTCGTGCATTCGCACTTTCACATTCTTCCCCTCGGGGAAATGCGGGAATTTTTTTTTACGCGTTCGTTCACTGTGTCTGCTGCCCTTTGGAGTGTCGCTTCCATCCATCCTTGGGATCCTTCTTTTCGAGCCATATCGTTATATCGCCTGCGTACAACTAATGAGCCAGGTGTCCTATTTTGCCCAGGATTTTCGGCAGTGTGTGTAGGGCCAAGTTGAAAAGCTGGGTGCAAGGAACGATCCTTCAGGGGTTCCTGTGGCCCCCAGGGAGATAGCTTCAAACATGTCCTCTCCTATCTTGATTTTGTGTGTTGTGTGGCTGAGGAAGTCTTTTACATAGTTGTCCGTGTGCACCCCGCATCCTGTTTTTTTATGTTTTTGAGGATGCTTCGGTGCATCACGTTGTCAAATGCTCCCTTTAGATATAGTGCGAGTATCGCTCACAGGGCTTGCTGTGTTGCTTGCTGCTTGTTTGACACCAGTTCGTTGAGTTGTGCGAGTACGTCTTGCTTTCCGAGCTGTTTGCGGAATTCGTACATTGTTTGGGGCATGATGCCGTGTTCGTATAGACGTCTTTGAGTAGTTTGAGTACCATTCGCTCTAACACTTTTCCGGGGCACGAGGTGAGACCGATCGGCCTCATGTTGTTGATGTGCGGGTTTTTTTTCTTGCTTGTGTATAAAGCGTACTTCCACTGCTTTCCATTCCGGTTGGAGAGTTCCCGTCTCCTATGTCGTGTTCATCTGATTGAGAAGTTCCGTACGGCTTATGTTGCTTAGGTTATGTAGCAGCCTGTAATGATCGGATCTTGCCCTGCGGTGCTGTTCTGGTGCTTTCGTCTATGACTGTGAACACTTCGGCTTCGGTGAATAATTGGTCCAGCAAAATGTTTTGCGGACCGGAGTAGCCTTCGATTACTCCTTCTCTTTTTCTTTCAGGATACTTCTTTTTGTGGTCTTTGATTAGGTCACTGGCATTTCCCTTGTAATTGTTCAGGGTGGCTGCGAGAGTGCGGTTTGTTGCACTGTTGCTTCGAAGTGGGTCGAGCAGATGTCTGAGCAGGCTCCAGGTTTTCCTGGTTGACAGTGTGCTTTGCAGGCGGTCGCAGAACTGTATCCACTTTTATGTGCAGAGTTGCTTTGCATATTCTGCTGCCAGTGTGTTCAGTACGACGATATGCTGCGGAAGTTTTTTCTTGGGTCTTTTTTTCCTCATCCTCATTAAGCCGCGTAGTGCCTCCCATATGTGTCGGAGTTTGTCGTCACCGAAGGGAGTCTGCCTTGTGATCGCTCTGGTTTATGTGTGTCTTTTGGTCATTTGGGCTTGGTGTTTAGAGCACTCTGCATAGGTGCCTGGTTCTGTCCTGTCTTCTGCTTAAGCTGTGCTGTGCCTGTTTGCGTCTTGAATCTCGGCCCTCTGATCTGGATAGACATAATCTCGTGGTCTGAGCCTAGACTCGTACCTAAGTTTTGGCACTTGGTGGCGAGGATCCCTTGCGCCATAGTGAGGTCGGGGGTAGTGTATCCCGACGTACGCCTCCCCAAACTCGTTGGGGTGTTTGGTTTGTTGAGGAGGGCGAGGACTTCTTGCTCTATCATGCTAACTAATGTCTTGCATCTTCTCGAGTTAAACTTGCATCCCCAGATCGAGTGCGGGGCGTTGAAGTACCCAACAATGACAATCTGCTTGCCCTGGCTGGTGTCAAGGCTATCCTCGATGATTTTGTCTAGTTTTAGATCTTTCTTTGCTAGCCTGCCGTATACGTTGAGGATAGATATCCTCGTTTTGTTGCCTCTAATCTTGCTGTGTATTTCCAACAGTACGTGTTCCCCTCCCCTCTGCGGGCTGAGGTGTTGTGCGGCTGCAATGTTATTTCTGATTAGTGTTGGTGCTCCTTTACCACGGGGATCCGTGTATGTCACGTAGGCCAGGAGTTTGGGTTTTGTGCTCGTTTCCTGTAGCGTTATCATGTCTGTCTTGTTTTCTGCGTTATCTATGTACGCTTGCAGTTCCCAAATCTTGTCTTTTATGCCTCTGCAGTTCAAGTGATAGATTATCGTGTTCTCCTTTATTTTCTGCGGTCCTTCTTCCCCATCTTTATAGTTTGTGAAAGTGCGTGGTGTTCGTATTTCTCGTGTACAGTCTTTTGTTCGTTGGGCCGCCTCTGCGACCGGTCACCGCGTTAACCTTTAGCCTGAGTAGCTTGATATTGTTGTTCATCTTGTTTGCGATTGTTCCTATCTTGGTGGACAGTTGCTCGCCCAGGCTCGCGACGGTGTTAATCTGGGTGGTGAGTTTTTTCATCATTTGTGTGAGGCATTGGAATGGTTTTGCCCAGTCCGGTTCGCTCACTTGGCGTGATTGCGCAGTGGTTGCAACCTCTGTTTCTATTTCTACTGTTGTGAGTAGGTATTGTTGGGTCACCTTCCTGGACGTCTTGCGCTTAGTATAACCGTTCTCCCCGGTTTTAGGTTTTTTCAGAGCTTCTTTTCTAGCTAGGTGTTCGCTGATCTGTCGATTTTGCTGGGAATTATAATGCTTTCAGCTGTGTACATTCGTCGCAATCTTTCTTTTCTGTGTTCTTTGCAGGAAGGGGGGGGGGGCGCTGCGAGCTGCCGAGAACTGAGGACGTGTTACAAATCGACTCCGCAGATTTGTAGTGGTTAGGACAAAAATTAACCTGCTTCCCAAGAAATTCTTTCCCAAGTGCTCCATGGAGGACCAAGGACAAGGTGAATACCTGCTTCTGAGGTAAGAAATCATTAGTCAGGACTTTGGAAACGATCTTCTGCCACCCCGCACTGCGCGGTAAATAAGCTTAACGTCTCCGCCGGCCAATAGGCTTGACGGCCGAAACCGCCGTCCCTAAAAACGGCTTCCTCTTCGAGCCGGGACAACGCCACGTCAGCCAAGATGCAAGTAGAAGTGGAGGGGGAAGATATCGACCCCGACCAGGTAACGAAGTCACTCGGATCGCGCATCGCCGGCGAGCACAACACCCAGCCACATAAGCAAGCCTCAAGTGTCATTGCCTATCAACCGAAGCCGAACAGAGCCATAAGACAAGGGCGAGCTAAACACAAGGTAAATATGAACGCTCGTCCTATCTTCAAGACAGGACATGTCGAAGTCGGCCGTTCCGTATATAAGGCAGCAGGGATCCGGAGAAACGAAGAAGCACTGCATGTCATTTAC
>CM023454.1:78368158-78559881 GCA_013339765.2 Haemaphysalis longicornis
CGCTTGGAGAAATCGCGACGGTGACCAATGCAGAAAACCAAGAGGCGCATTCAACCTAAAATATCGACATCAATCGTGGCTTTTCGGAAGATCAGAGGCAACTGCTAAGAAAACTGTTATTGAAGTTTTAAGACTGATTCTCTCGCTCATCGAAAGTTCGCCAAACCAAAATGACAAAACCCCGCATAATTACGCATGACAATACGCAACCCATACGGCAGAAGCCGTTTAGCGTATCTAACAAACAGCGAGAAGCTATTCAAAAGCAACTGGAAACCATGCTTGACGACGACGTTATTCAGTTATCGAACAGCCCGTGGTCATCGCCTGTTGTCCTGGTAAGAAAAAAGGACGGGCCTCTACGCTTTTGCGTCGATTACCGCAGCTGAACCGTGTGACCAAACACGACGCCTATCCCCTATCACGCACAGATGACTCTTTACAGGCTTCGGCGAGCCAAGTACTTTTCGTCAATTGACTTTACAAGTAGGTAGAGGCAGACCGAAGTTGAAAGGAACGGGGAGAAAACCGCTTTCATCAGGCCTTATGGGCTCTGCGAGTCGTACGTGCTCCTTTTCGGCCACTGTTAGGCCCCAGCCACATTCAAAAGAATGATGAACTCTGTACTCATTGGTCTCAAGTGGCAGACATGCCTTGTGTATTTAGACGACGTGGTTGTTTTTTCCACCACGTTTGAGGACCACCTCTCCCGGTTGAGGCAAGTGCTCGAGGAAGTGTGAAAGTGCGGCCTTTCGCTAAAACGCGAAAAAATGCCACTTTAGATTTACAGAACTTAGGTTCGCGGGACATATCAGCGCCGAAGGTATACGACCAGGCGGAGAAAAAACACCTGCCGTTGCCTGTTTTACAGCACCTTGAGATACACAGGCTGTCCCACATTTTCTTGGCCTCTGCACCTACTACTGTCGGCTTATTATGGGATTCTCCAAAATTCCTGAGCCACTTACCCAGCACATACACGACAATTGTCACGTACAAGCAAATGCAATCAACCACAGCACGTTTATTAGGAGAGAGCTTGTGCCCAAAACAAACAAAAAACACAGCGTTGTGTGTTTCGTGTTGCGAAGCACTGCGCAACTGCGCGTGCGTGCTCCTCCTCTTCTTTTTCTTCTCCTGGGCATCTCAGCGCGTGCTAACGCGACCTCCTTCGCCTCAGAGCGCTCGCGATCTCGATGCGAGACTAGGAGACCACGGGCTGGTGCGACTCGCCTTGCGCCAGTGCATGCGGCAGTATATAGGCTCCAAAAGAACATAATAAAAAGCTTAAGGCACACTAAAAGCTGTATAACATTTTATCGTTGCAAAAACCTAATGTGTGTAGCCCTCTAGGCATTTATATGACAGCCACAGGTGGTTTGTTTCCTGGGAAAGCGATAATTTATGCTGAAATGTGTTTTTGCCGTTTTTTTCTTGTTTTCCTTTTGTTCCCGCGTTTAGAGGCCAATCATAAATGGCCTTTTCGAATCCATCTTTTTAATCAGTGTCGAGGCTGAATTAATTCCCTTCAACAAGCTTACAAGCTTTCAATGATCAAGAACGTGTTGCCACACTGGGGTGTGTAAAAATGCGCTCATTATATTGACAAGCCAAAAAGTTACCGGCTTAAGGACTTGTTTTCTAACTGGAGGCGAAAATATTTGACTTTTGCCATTCGGTATTGTGTATGCCTGCTAATGTGTTAGTACTAGGTAGACACGAAAATTTTGTTTAAACCGTTGCACTTTTTCACTCTCCTCATATCCTCATAGCACTTTGGAAATGAGCGCAAAAACGACAACACGTAGAAAATACCACACAGGACGGCGCGCGAGTCCTGTGCGTTTTTTAACGTGTCGACGATTTTCGCTCTTATTCTCAGAATGTATTCTTAACTCACCCAACATTCAATTGCGCTAAACTTCATAGCACAACGCGAAAATTGCAATAACACCAAACTTCTAAACATCGAAGTGGCGGACGACCGAAACATTACACGCGTCAACGTCTTTGGCATTCTTAAGTTACCGGCTCTTCTCGCTAAACCTTCTAATTTTTAACATGCACGTCTCAAATAATTTACCCCCGGACCATTCTGCATGCTTTTTCAGTTTTCGAGATAGCGGATATGGGCTTAGCAGGGAAGTTTTTATCTCCAGTTGCGTTGCGGTGACGCAATGAAAAAAAACTGAAGTGTAATCTACAGTGCTCAGACAGTGCAAAGCAAACCACCTATCCTCATCGCATCTACGCTATAAGAGCAGTTGAGTGCCTTTGTGCACGAAGTGTCTGGGAAGAATTCAAACCTGTTTTGTTGTTTATTACCTAATTTAGTAGCCACACATAAAAGTATTCGAGAGAAATATCACAACCCAATGCACATTGTTCAGTTTCATAGTTTAGTGTCTCAAATAATATCACACGTTTGCTGTGCCAAACCAAGCATAAAACATAGTTGTTCATTTTGCAGTTAAAAAACCAGCTACCTAATTTGGCCAGTGCCGTCATGGCCACGTGTTTGCCGTCGAAAGCTCCTAGACGATTTGGCCACGGCCACCTGCTCCTGTAGCCCTTTGCAGTGTCAGCCCAATCATCTGTTGTTGGCGCCTGAAATTACAAATTCGTGAATACAAGTAACAATATTATGTCAACAGGTTAAGTACAGTAGCAGGAAAATGTGATATCACATAAAAGGGAATAACTGCTCTATTTAAAACAACCTTACGTGGCGGTGCATTTAAACCAGCAATATAGAACAGTCTTGACAAAAAATTGCCACAACTTCGAGCATCTTCTTTAGAATTTATTTCTGCAACCCAAACGTTTGTGTGTAGCGTTTAATGTTGTTGGTGCTTCGTTGCCTTTACAGTTTGCTTCTTTCTTGAAATTGTGCAAATTGCGGTGTTAAATATATGATAAATAGGCAACAAAATGAATTATGTGTTTTTACACCACCCGAACACCATCTATAAGGGTTTTAAGCGCACGTTATGAAACTGAGGGGGTCCAAAGTTGTTTGCGGCTTCCAAACTGACCACGGGTGAGAACAAAGGGGTAGTTTCGGCATGTTAAAACAGGAGGTTTTTATTACCTGCGCGGGTATTCGTCAATTCATTGGAAAATACAGCCTTTTCAGTCATAACTTTCATTTTTACCACTGGGTAGATTGCCACAAAGTGACTAACGCTGGCACCGTGCATTTCGTGCAACGCAATGTTCTTAGTGGGGTCGTACTTTCATCTAGTCATCTTTCAAGCATGCCCAGATGGGTAGGCACGTGTCATAAATGGCAATTCGTGATGTCTTCATGCTGCACATAACGCCAGGGCCATGTCCCAATGTCTTCCGCAAGGCAGGGTAGCTGCACGAGGAACACAAGCAGCAGGTACCTAGGTACTGGCAACATCACTGGCTGCCTAGCAAATGTAGTTGAATCAGAGAATAAATGTATGTTTAACAGCCTTGATTTCTTCATTGCAATTCTTATGAGATATAAAGATCCATGGCTACCAATACCTGCCATTCATTCTAATAAAACGAATATATGGCGTGCCAAACAGTCTTGCAACTTGCACAGTAGCCGGAGCTGCTACGTTGTTGGAATGATATGCAATTCATGGTGCTACTCGCTATGAAAAATAGGTGCCGCCAAGCGAGCCGCAAATGTTTTCAATAACGCTTCTGGGTGAAATAAATGTGCGCGGAGATTTCAACTATTGTCAGTGCAATTGCAAGCATTTCCACGGGCTCGACAGGCTGTCGTTCGACATACTGCAAATGCAAATCGTTTTTCACGTATCATAGCCCCAAGTCAACGTGATTGGGTGCCATCCGGAGGTAGGCATAGAATTGGCTCCAATATACGCAATCAAAGTGGTTGGACTGCGAAGCTGTAAACCACGCCCACAATGATTACACATTCGGCGTAGCTCGAATCCACACACGTGGCTCTACAAATAGTGAAACCACAGACATTGCCCTTGTGTCTTGGGCACGCCAAGCTAAACGCCATTGTTCGAGCACACGCACATACGCGAGAACCCTTCCCGGTTTCATTCATGCTAAGCCGAATCTGTACCGCTCTGGCAAAGAAAAGCTATTAGATGACAGCATCGTTGTGCCCCACATCTCTTCAGTCAGTTTTTCCTAGTATCCAACCCACCTTTTTCTGTGACGCCACATCTCAGGTCCGGAAACCACAAACCTCCTTTCTGCTTACTCTTAACCCCTATTTACTACATAAAAAGAATGGTTTGGAACCCGACTTCCCTACAATAAACTCCTCTTCCCACCCATCAGTACGTACGTTAACTGTGAATTGTGAGTGTCATACACCCGCTCTACAACCACACATGCGTCCTAGCATTGCTTGCTGGGAGGAAAGGCTGAACGCGGGTGTGAATGTGCATGTGAACATAAACTTGAAGAAAGAACTGCTCTTGGCGCACTGACTTTTGGTTCGTGCCGGTCACTATATTTTGGTTAGCAGCCATAATATATTGACAAGTATTTGGCTCAAGGGCCCGGGCAAAGTTTGTTTAAATAATGAAATTTTTGGTCTCTCTCTTCTGCTCATAGTTCGGACCCAAATAAAGCTATGTTCTCATTGAAGGTTCATGTTTTGACATAATTTATAACACCAATACACCATTATTCAAACCTGGGAAAGGTTGCTTGCCACTTCATTGGATGATGTGGGGGACAGCATAATGTCCAATACCCCGTGGCATACATTCCTAACTTGTCCGCTGACGGTTTCCACTTCCCACTTTATTCTGCAAAATTACACAAAAGATCGTACTTTTGAATGTTTCCTATCTTTTATAAATGTACGGTTATGCACACATAAGCACAATGGTTTCCGCAAAACGTACGCTTTAGAGCTGTACTGGCCTCATTTACACATAAGTTATCACCACCCTTGAGTGCTGTTTAAAGGTTCATTGCCGATACCTAGATTTTGCCACCTTGCGGATAATTTTTTTAACATGCTCATAAAACATAGCTTGCGTATAAAAAACTCTACAGGAAATTTATTCATCTGGGCGTTTGTTTAGAGATCCTCCTGTGTACATTTTTACATTACGTACTTCACTTTTGCGTCTGTATTTTTGTTACCATTTTCTGCGTCCGAGTACTAACCGCTTACCACTACGCAACATCCTTTAAATCTGAATTACCACTGGCTGAATGCGTAGCAAAGTTGTCAAAAAATAAATAATATTTATATATATGACTATATACCACAACTAATAAACTGTTCTTTACTCTGCAAATCATGCTCTGTCGGGTATTGTTTTAAAGTAGGAAAATACTGTCTTCCATATAACAGCCTTCTCATTTGAACGATATTTAATGAATACGCGTGCACCAAGGCAAAAAGAATAATTTGGATGCTAACAATAAACTTCGCGTAAGCGGCTTCTTCCTGTTGAGGCCACTTTCTGAAGGGCAATGTAGAGCGCAGTGGCAAAAACATATATTGCGTATTTGAAGCTTTTAATTCTAACACGAATAACTTCCATGGCAAAAACAAACCTAATGATGCCTAACCAAGTTTTGCAACTGCTAGAAGATACATAAAAAGCAGAAACAAATCGAGGTGCACTCAAACTGAATGATTGATAGGTGCCCATATAGTGAGTTCATTATGTCTATGTTCTTCAAAATAGTGTCAACCAGTCGAGAAGGAAAAGCAGTTATTTTAGAAAACGCGTTTGTTAATTTGAACCTCCTTTCAGCTGTAAACCTCAGGAATCCAAGCGGTAAATAATCAGGCAGGAAACCGGCGTGAAGAGGCGAAATTCGGCGAATAAAGGGCTGCGGCGTATGACGGGAAATCAATATTATCTCACCGATATTACTCTTTCAACCGTTGAATTTGCGTTTTGAAAGCATTTCATCAAAAATGAATAGTACAGTTCAGTGAAGACATATTGAAGACAGATCGGAGCGGTTAGTCTTATTCCACAAAAAAAGAGGACAAGAGGTCGCTTTATTGCAATAGAAAGTGCGTGACAGCGATTGTTAACAATACAGAAAGGTGGTGTTCGCAGATATCTTGAATGATAACACTGTTTTCGGATTGTTGGTAGAAAAATCTCAAAGTCTACCATTAGCGTATGTTCCTGCTTGCCCAAGCGCGGCGAACTGTTTGTCTGGAATAGTTCATTCCAGGTTTACTTGTTGTTTCTGTCTTCAAAATTGTTCAGTAAGCAGTCGCTCTAAAATATTTTTGTGGGAGTTTTGACGCCTTTGCTTGAACAGGAGGGAAAGTTCCCGCTGGTATTACCCTGCGTACTTGTATTGAAACAGACATAACTTTAAACCCAGACAAATAAACATATTCGTGCTTTCTCTCTTGTGGCAAACTGTGAGAGTCCTGTGCAATTTATATTGGCTTCATTATTTTTTTTTCTCTCTTCAAACCCTGTTTTGAATATTGTATGATCTTTCAAAATGATTTTCTCGGTGTCATCCAGATTTGTTGATAGAGATGTGAAGTACCCAAAAATTCCAGCTTTTTCTACTGAGAGAGATAAACATATAAACACCCATTAGAGTGTATTCGTTCTTACTCGAGCGTGCCGAACAGTGAGTGCCTTTTACTATTCATTCTGGCGTTCCTACTTATTTTTTTATTTCGTCCGTAACCTGCTGTTAATTACGCAGTCGCCTTAAAATGGTTTTGTCGATGTTGTCATGCTTTTCATAGGACCGGATTTCAAGTGCCTCAATATATTCCCACAATTTTTTGTATTAGGTTCAAGAAGGCGTTTAAGGACAGCCAATAGCAAGCATTCCTTTTTTTTGAGCGGGGTGAACGTCCTGCGACAAGTAAAGTTCATTCCTTCTTTCATATTTCTTTATTTCGTATTTTTAGACAATAGTTCTGCAGTAATGTACTCCCTACAATTTTTTTTCATGTTAACATTCTTCGTAATAAACCGAAGGGCAAGTACTTGCCGGTAGTGTTAAGGGTTCAATTCATTTCAAAAATAGAAGGCTGCAGGCTTGAAAACCAAAACAGAAATTAAAGAGAAGCGCAAATTCCCGCAACTGCCGTTGCAGAAAATAAAGTAAAAAAAGAAGCACACAAAAAGAATGAACAAACATTTGAAATTTAAAACACTGTTAACAATAACGTCATTGTGAAAAAAACGCTATACTAAGCAAAGAAGGCTAAACACTTCACAGGGAGACATTGCAGAAACCGAGAAAACTTCAGTTCAGGACAGTGGCACTTCGGTTCAAACACGCTTCCATTTTTGTGAGCGACAAAAGGAGACTGTTACATATCAGAAAGCATCCCCGAACCGAGCTCTGTCTCCTCCGAAATGCGTGTGCTAGTGTGGTGAAGCGAGTGGCCAGCCAATGTTGCTGCCTTGATTATGACGACAAGAAGCCGAAGGCAAACTTAACTTGTTTACTGGTGGCTAGAAATGAGCCGAAGCAAGACAATAACAATGCTCCGATGGACGAGGGGAAAGTACCGGACTGGGGTAGAGTGACAGCATTGATTCACTGCTCCAACAGCAATAATAGTAAGCGCTTCGGGGGCCTAATTTAGGTCCAAAGTGTAAAGGCAAAACGGGCGTTCCTTCTAGATTTTTACGCGCACCAGCAGTACATACGCGCACAACGCTCTTTCCATAGTTGGTGAGTGGTCGATAGTAGCGGCGGACGCTAACTCCGTGACAGGAGAGAGAGGAGGTCTCCGCAACGGTCTGTGTGACCTTCAGACGTGTCTCTTCAGGCATTTTCGTAAATCTTGGGGGGAGTGGCTGCAGGTATGCAAAGTTTCTTTTATTTGGGATAAAGATGCAAGCGGGGATAGCTAGGGTATGTAGTGTTCCACTGCGTGCCTGCCTAACCACTACATTTCGAGCAATGACCCTGACATTTTGTGAGGAATGTATAATATGTTCTAACCGTAAAACATTTCACACAAAAATAATGAAGAGTTCTTAAAATACAATTCCATTGTTTTTTAAATTAGTTGAAATGGCAAAATCATTCCGCTCTTAAGGCTAGGCAAGGGCATATATTTGTTTTTGTACGTCGCTGAGAACTGTGAGTCTCTGTAAATTTGGTTCTCCGTTTCTCTTTTTTTCTTTTTTAAGAACAGTTGATTTAATAAAGTATCAGTTTTTGTTTAAACTTTGTTGACGTTGTCAAGCATTTTCTTGAAGAAGAAGGCGAATGAAACCAGTTAGAGCCAAGCTTACAAGCTTTCTCTTATTTAGAGGGATCGCTAGGTAAAGATAGTCAAAAGCATGTATTTTTTTTATTCGCTGCTGTGTACAGTGAGTACCTTGTACCGTTCATTTGGTTCTCAAATATTTTACATTCTGTAATATTACATTTCTGTATTATATTTTTAGTAGAAAAATTACTTTTAAAAGCTTAGTGGGTGTTGTCGCACTTTTTATACCCGCAGAATTAGTGGCTTAAGTTTCAATTTTTAATTACACTTTCGAGCTATTCAACAAGCGTACAATGTTTGGAGCCCAGGCAAAAAACCTATAAAGACTAGACAGGGCCTGCGCCACAATCCACAACACGAAACGCCGTCAAAAAACAACACTGAACTGCTTTGCAAAAACAAGCATAGCAGCATGTTCTAGCTCGACCACATAGAATACCACTATACATACATACATACAGACATACATACATACATACAGACATGCATACATACAGTGCATAAATACTTGTCAATGTACTCCATATAGTGTAGAACTAAGAAGTATTAACAAGATGCAATCAAACATAACACCACAGAAAGAGTAACTTCAAAGTAAGCATAAAAACATGTGAACAAAGAAAATAATGAAAATGGCAAAAGCACAACAAACCGTGACGTTTACTTAAAAAATTTGCGCTCATTCGTAGAGGACATAAAAAATGTATCTATGTTCTCATGTCGAGCCAGTTCATTCAATAATGTTGGGAGTCGAAATTGTTGAAAGCTTTCCCCGTTTTAATTGCTAATCATTTAAAGATAACAAATAACGTGTCTTCCTTTAAACTCGGTTGCTGTGAACTATGAGTGTCTTGTTTAGTTCAAGATGGTTTCCTTATTCTCTTTATCTTTCCGTGTTAAATTATTTTTGTAGAATAAAGCGATTGCTTTAAACAGTTTGCGGATGTTGTGGCGCTTTTTTATCCGCAGGGGGGTGAATGGCTGCAGTTATAAAGAAGCTGCCTGTATTTCAATGGTTAGACGTGTAAATATTGTCACTAGGGTATATTCCTGTTTTATCGGTTGCTGTGAACTGTAAGTGCCCTCTACAGGTCATTTTGGCTTCGTGAAATTTTTTTTTTTTTCAGATATCTGCATGGTGACACCAAACGCTTTTAGTAATTTTTGAGCATTACGGTGCTTTTTGTTCAACTGGAGGGCGAGTGGCTAAAGTTATAAAATCTTCCCGTTGTTTAGATGGGTATATACTAATGATAGGTGATAGTGGGCATTTCTACTGGATAGGTTGCTATACACTTTGAGGACCTTGTAAAGCCCATTTAAGTTGTCATTTTTTTTATTTTGGGACACTTTGTTGAGGAAAGCAATCGCTTTAAAAATGGGCATTGTTTTGCAATTTGTTGAACCGGAGGGCGAGTCGCTGGAGTTTAGGACGAGATTTCCTTTATTTAGATTGATAAATTTTTAAAGATAGCAAATACGCGTATGCATCTTTGATTGGTTGCTGATAACTGTATAGTTCATTTTGGTTTTTACAAATATTTTCAGAACTCTTTTAGATGCGAAGCCTTTCATGCACGGGGCTGTATCCCTCCCTTTCTCGTGGTCGTTGCCCGCCGTCCACACTCCCCCTCTATGCTTAATCCTCCAGAAACCACTAATGATGATTGTGGCAGGATGCCCCTAGGGATTCCCAACCAAGGAATCCATTACGACATAGCTTCGCGTTCAGCCACCGTCCTCATCTTCCCGTGGGGAACCCTCCGTAGTATACGAGGCATTCCTCCTCTCTTTTCTGAAGCTCCTGTTCTCTCCGGGATAGCGGAACGAATGACAAGACCTGCGGCTCCGCGCTCAAATATGCGAAGCAGCTTTATTCATTACACTATCGTTTTTAAAAGATTTTGTGTGCAATGTTGCAATTTTTTTAAGGGGACGGTGGGTGGCTGCGGCCTTATGCAAGCTGTTTAATACTTAAAGTGGTAAATGTTTTATTATAGCTGTAAGCTACAGTGAACGCTACAAAGCAGTTGCTTTGAAAGGTAAGCGTCCTGCACAATTCTCTTTGGCTCTGTCAAGTTTTTCTTCCTTTTTCAAAACATTTTGTTCTCTTAAAATCACTTTTTTTAAAAACAATGTGTCCATTGTAGCCGTTGTTTCTGAAACGCAGCGCGAGCGACTGTAGTTATTGAATTCTTTAATGATTTTTTTTTCATGTTTGTTTTATTTCACAGCGCCCCTAAACACCCTAAATGAGGGTGTTACATGGGAGAGGGGGGCATTGTGACACTGAAAATACACATGTAAAATTATGTATTCAAAATAAATAAAAGGGGAAAGGAGATAGTGAAGAACGAAACAAGAACACCTCGCTGCATCAGATAAGAAGACAGATAGGAAAGAACGAGAAATAAAAATATAGGTACTACAAAATGTGGCAGGAATGCATTGTGTAGTAGAAAAAACAACACAGAAACGGATTGCGCTTGCGCAAGAAGGCACTTATAGATGACAAAGAAATAAGTCTACCCAACTAGATCAACACAGTGAAGTGCACAAAAACCTTGAAGGGCAAAAAAAGAGAACAGCAGAGGGTGCGCATTATTATATTTCAAAGAACAATATAAATAAAATCATCACAATTAGTGAAGCAATTCTTGAAATTTATTGAGGTCAGTTTTAGTTGCTATATGTCACGGTAAATCGTTCCAGGAAGATAAGGTGTGGGGTAGGAATGAGTTTGGGTACACCGACGAGTGACATAGTGGGCGCTTGACTTTGTCGGGATGATCTCTGCGTGGAAAAATGGCTGATGGAGGCTGAAAGAAATCGCTGTGAAGTGTTGGGTGGAAGTAGATTTTATTGAAAATGGTCAGCCGAGCATATGCGCGACGAACGCATAACTTATCCAGTTCAGTACGCCATTTTAATGCTGTGACGCTTGAAAATGTAGAATAATCAGAAAAGATAAACCAAACAGCACGATTCTGTAATGACTCGAGGTTGTTTGTGATTTATGCTTGATGAGGATCCCAGATTTCAGAGGCGTATTGTCACGAAGCCAAGGATGACGCAGTTTTCTTGAAGGAGAAACAACTTTACGGGAGCTAACTTGTGCTCTCTAACAACCCAAAAGAATACAGAGGCGGCGAAGCACCGGTCAACAATGTGACTTGAGCAGGCGAGTATCGTCGAATCGAATGCCGCGGCGTCGGCTCTGCAGGCTTCCATCTTTCGGCGCGAGTGTTTCTGGAACCATGGTTTCACATCCACGACATTGTAGATCACAGAAGATTAATCTGGGCTAGCGAAGTTAGGGCGAAACAGTCTGCCTATCTGAATGTGATAGCCCATGCGGCATAAGAATAAAGAATGGAAGACGCGCTTTCCTTAGAACGCAGATAACACAGCCGGGCGTGGCCAGCAGTAAAAACAAATAAATTAACAGACCCATACATGGTTCGCGGCATTACCCGGCTATAAGAAAGCATCGACCCGATGCTAAAATAAAAGGCAGTCTGAACAAACAACAAAAACTTCGTCCTCTTGCATAGTAAAGTTTCAAGTGTACCATGTGGACGACTTCTGGCCGCGGCCGTCGTCGTGACCTTCCGAAATCACCATTGGGGATCACCTCGTAGGTAAGTTGGCCGACACGTCGTAGAATCTGGTAGGGTCCGAGATACCGTCGCAGAAGCTTCTCACTAAGTTCGCTTCATCGAATGGGAGTCCAAACCCAAACACGGTCCCCTGGGTGGTACTCGACGCCTCGGCGTCGGAGGTTGCAGCGCCCGGCACCCACCAGCTGTTGGGTTGTTGTAGGAACTGGAGCGAGCTGGCAGGCCTCCTCCACAGGCTGAAGGTATCTTTGACGTCGGGGTTGATGTCGTCGTCTTCTATATGCGGAGCATGACGTCAAGCATCGTAGTCGCAGTCTTTCGTAGACAAGATTGAACGGCGTCATTAGCGTAGTTTCCTGGATAGCCCTGCTGTACGCAAACGTGACATACGGGAGCACTTCGTCCCAAGTCTTATGTTCAGCTTCGATGTACATTGACAGCATATTCGCGATCGTCTTGTTCAGACTTTCCGTTAGTCCGTTCGCTTGGGGGGAGGGCTTGGGGTACGCCGTCGATCTTTGGTGATCCGTGTTGCTCTAGCGTAAGATTCCTTGGATAAGCTCCGTAGTGATGGCCGTTCCGCGGCCCGTGATTACAACTTCAGGGGCTTCATGTCGCAGCACAACTTGGTTTATGAAGAACTTTTCGACTTCTTGTGCAGTACCCCTCGGAAGAGCGGTAGTCTCTCTGTAGCCCATCATGTATTCTGTTGCCAGAAAAATCCACTTGATCTGTCATTTTGACGTAGGGAACAGGCCTAATAGGTCAATTCCAATCTGTTGAAAGGGCCTCGACGGGACGGCGATCGGTTTTAGAAAGCCGGAGGGTCTTGTCGGCGGTATTTTTCGTCACGGCAGCTCCAAACGTAGTGGGTGACGTCGGACGCAAGGCGGGGCTACAAGTACTTCGCCTTGTTTTTTAAAATAGTGCGAGCTGTGCCGAGATGTCCCGAAGATGAGTAGTCGTGGCACCCTTCAAAAATTTTGTCACGGAGCTCTGTGGGGATGACAAGTACATAATTCTTTCTCGCTCCGGGGCTTCACGAGGATGGAGTATTTGAGGCTGAATTCTTCTTCAGGAGGCTGGAGAGTTTGAGGCTGAATGCTGGTAACTTCGGCTTGAACGTTCTAGGCACAGCGACATTGCGTCATTCGAGGTAGTCGATCATGAAACGCAAGTCGGGGTCGGCACGTTGCAAAGCTTCTAGGTCGCTGTCCGCAACGACGACTCCGAAGAACGCGCCGTCTTCATCAGACTCTTGTGGTGGTGGGTCGAGAGGGGCGCGGGACAGGCAGTCGGCGTCGGACTGTTTCCTGCCGGATTTGTAGGCGATTGTAACATCGACCTCTTGCAGGCGCAAGCTCCACCGGCGAAGACGGCCAGAGGGGTCCTTCAAATTGGCGAGCCACCAGAGCGCATGGTGGTCTGTGACAACCTTGAATGGTCTACCGTACACGTATGGGCGAAATTTCGAAATGGCCCATATACTTGCGAGGTACTCTTTATCAGAGGCTAAATAATTTTTCTCCTCCTTTGACAGACCACGGCTGGCAAAGGCGATTACTTTTTTGCAACCGTTTTGCTTTGGACGAGCACGGAACCCAAGCCTATATCGCTGGCTACGGTGTGCATTTCTGTCTCGGCGTTTTTGTCTAAATGAGCGAGCACGGGTGGGTTTTGCAAGGGTTGTTTAGGTTTGCAAAATGCTTTTTTTGAGCATTTTCCCCTGCGAAAGGGGTGCCATCATTTGTCAGGCTCGTGAGTGGCTCTAGAATAGTTGCAAAGTTTCAGACGAAGAACCGCTAGTGTGCGCACAGTCTGAGAAATCTTCGCACGCCCATTTTGTCTTTCGGTCTTGGGACGTTCGCTATGGCTGATGTTTTCGCCGGGTCAGGCAGGACTCCCGCGGCGTTGACGACGTGTCGAAAAACTTGAGTTCATCGTAAGTGAAGCGGTACTCCGACGTAAGAATGGCCTCGAGTACAGACTGCAAGCTTGCAAGGTGTTCGTCGAAAGTCCGGGTGAATACCACAACGTCGTCGAGGTATACTAGGCAAGTGTGCCACTTCAGTCCAGCTAGCACAGTGCCATGACTTTTTGAAACGGTGCTGGCGCCTTGCACAGCCCAAAGAGCATCACCTTGAACTCGTACACGCCCTCCGGTGCTATAAATTCAGTATTCTATCGGTCTCTCTCGTCCACTTCAGTTTGACAGTAGACGGTCTTCAGATCCATCGATGGGAAATACTTGGCATGGCATAGGTGGTCGAGGGCGTCATGGATTCGTGGCAGGGGTACACGTCCTTTTTGGTGATTTTGTTCAGTTGCCGGTATCCAGGGAGAATAAAAGTGCCTTCTTGTTTTCTTCCCGAGTACGATTGGTGCAGCCCAGGGATGTTTCGATGATTGTGTAATGTCGTCACTGAGCATGTCGTCGACATCAGTCCTGATGGCTTCGCCCACGTGTGAAGAGACGCGGTACGGTGACTGTCGGGTAGGTCGGGCTTCGTCTTCGGTTATTTTCCGGTGCTTCGCCAGAGCTGTCTGACGTATTTTTGAGTTCGACGAAAACCACTCGCTGTGGCGACGCAGCAAAGCCGATAACTTGTACCTTTCTCCTTGCGGTATCACCGGATTCACGTCCAAGGGATGCGGAAACTTGAAGGTATCTTCGGGTGCGCGTTTAAAGTCGGCGACTGCTATCACGTCACTTCCTTCTTGCGTTTCTTCAAGGAACGCAATAGCAGCGCCCTTGTTTGAGTGCTGGTACTCCTCGGTGAAATTGGTCACCTAAACCTGGGATTGGCGTTGCCTAAACCACCCAATGCCTCTCGCGACAGACACACCGCGGTCGAAAAGCAACCTTATGATAGTGTCGACTTCAGGAGCAGCACCTTCTCAGTAGACGGTGATCATCAAGCTTGCGCTCGGTGGCAGAGTGGCGTAATCGTCCGCGATCCTTACAGCAGCACGGTTTCGGGGTTCGGCTGCGGCATCGCGCAGGAAAAAGTTACCCGCTTGGTCTGCAGGTCAATATTGCGCCGTTGTCCGTCAAAAAGTCCATTCCAAGAATTTCCTCGCGGGAGCAGTTAGGCAAAATGACGAATGCAGCAGGGTACGTGCTGCCATTCATGGTGAGGCGACGTATGCATAGTCCACTTGGTGTTACGAGATGGCCTCATGCTGTGCGTATGTGCGGACCGTCCCATAGTATCGTAACTTTCTCCAGCTTAGACGGGAATGATCCGCTCATAACTGAATAGTCGGCTCGAATGTCGATAAGGGCGACTACATCAAAGCCATCGATGGACACCTTGACGTCGGACGCCGCCTTCGTCGAGTGGTAAGTTCGTCAGGGTGTCGCATGTCGGCTTATGCGTGTTGACGGTCGGGACTGTGTGTTGTCGTTGTCGTAGTCTTCTCAGGGGCAGGCTTGGTCAAGTCGGGTACGCGTAGCGCCTTGTGGCTATTGTCGATTTCGGGAGTCACATCAGGGTTAGGTCGGGTCGTCGGGATGAGGGCATGTCGTTATTCAAAGTCTTTAGCAAATCGTTGCGTCGTTGGGGGGTTTTAGTTTTTCCGCCATTGTGCAACTTCACCTCCAGGAGTTGCTGCCTTTAGTTTCCCCCGCGTGGGCTGGGATACCATCCAAGTGCGAAATCAGCACTGCTACGGCGGTCCGGCGACTGGTACGGGTAGGGCGACGGCGAATGTTTGAAACGGGCTGGTCCACGGATGGTGTTGGACGGGTATTCTTCAATCGCAGATGGCTGTTGGCCAGGTCGGGGGCGTGGTGCGTCGACGGAGAAACCACAAAGTCCGAGTCTCTTGTATAGGCAGCGACGGCAGATGTGGTCGGTCTCTCAACAAAGGTAGCGCAGAGAATGATTATCTGGTGTTCACAATACGTCAGTCTTTCTCGGCGTCTGGTTTCCTACTACAGGGTGTCTGCGGGCGACCGTGGGCGGCGGTAGGGCGGGGCCTCTTGACGACGTATTGAGCAGGGTGGGGTCGAAGAACAGCTGCGGAGTGCGTCTTAGCTTGGGGCCCGCAGTGTACTTTAATTGGCAAAGTAATTCCTAAAGGGTTTTGAACTTCTTAACAGATCACGTCAGATAGTAAGCGAATTGGGGTTGTGGCGTCGTCGGTAAACGTTTCTGCAGCCCCTGCCTCACCACTTCCCGGATGGTCTCGCGTAGTGTGTCGGAGCTAATGGCCCCAGCACCGATCTTCTCAGAAACCATCGCATTGACTGGGCCGTCGTACTGCCTTGTTCGAACTTCAAGCGTCTTCTCCATCACGGCCGCCTCAGACACGAATTCAACCTCCGTCTTTGGTGGGTTACGGACAAGACCGTGAAAAAGCTCTTGCTTAACTCCTCGCATTAGAAACCTGAGCTTCTTTTGATTGATCATTTCGGGGTCCGCACCGCGAAACAATCGCTTCATCTCCTCAACAAAGATCACTACACTTGGCTGGGGTGCTGCGTTCGAGTTTAAAGCAAAAGCACAGCTCGCTCTTTTCTCACCATGGTATTGAAGGACTTCAGGAACTCGCTTTTGAATTGAGTCCAGTCGTTCAAAAAGCTCTCATGGTTCTGGAACCAAGTTTGAGCGACATCTGTTAAATAAAAGAAGACATGCCGGAAAGTTTTTCAATCGTCCCGTCTGTTGAAGATGCGGACGCACTCCAGCTTCTCCAACCATTCTTCGGGGTTTTCAGCGGGGGCTCCTCGGAACGATGGCGGTTCCGGGGCTGCTGCAGGATGATTGACGACGTTGTTTCTCGCCCCATGGTGTTGGTTGCAGCTTTTATCCTCTTGTGGCCTTCTGGCAGAAGACCTAACTCGGGCAGTAGTCTTTGCAGTCGGAGGCTGTCTCTGATTGGACTGGCTTGGTGGCTTCCAGATGTCGTAGGGAGCATAAAGGGTGAGTACCCAGCACCTCCACCAGATGTCACGAAGGCAAGGACGACGCAGTTGTCTTGAAGGGGAAACAAGTTTATTGGAGCGAACTCGTGCTCCTCTAACAAATAAAAACAATGCAGAAGCGGCGAAGCAGCGGTCAACAAAGTGACTTGCGCAGGCGAGTGTCGTCGAATCGACTGCCGCGGCGTCTGCTCAGCAGGCTTTTATGCTTCGGTGTGAGTGTTTCTGGAACTGGCGATTCACATCCAGAACATTGTAGATCATAAAAGATTTTTCTGGGCTAGCAACGTTAGTGCAAAACAGTCTGTTTATCTGAATGTGATAGCCCGTGCGGCATAAAAATAACTAATGCAAGACGCGCTTTGCTTGAAACGCAGATAACACAGGAGTGCGTGGCCCGGCAGTAAAAACAAACAATAAATAAACAAACCCATACATTGTTCGCGCCAATATTCTTTTTTTGGACGAATAAAGGTGACGTATGAAAGTCTTTTTACATGAGATGGGGCTTGTTTAAGATTATGCCTGACTAGTCCTAAAGAGAGATTTGCTGAGGCAAGGATGACTTTATATGCTGGTGCCACGTTAAGTCATTTCTGAAATGAAGACCAAGATATTTGTACGCGTTCGTTACCTCTATTGCATTATGACTTATATTATAAGCAGTTGAAAAATAGGGCGTTCCACCTGAAAACTACATTTGCTTAGATTGAAATAAATTATGGGTGATTTAATATCTGAAGCACCAAGCGGTAGTGGTATCTACTTTAGATTCGAGACTGCCACGGGCGGTATCAGAAGAACTGGTACGGTAAATTACAAGGTCATCAGTAAATAGGAGGACACGAAATGATACACAAGAGGGATGGTCGTTCATGTAGACTAGAAAACGTAATGCTCCGAATACGCAATTTTGACGTACCCCTGATGATACTTGAGCGAAAGAAGATGCTAGATTGTTGACAAATGTAAACTGAAGTCTAGAAGTGACGAAAGTTTTAATCCAAGCCAGAACGTCAAGATCTAGATTACACTTAGATAGCTTGAGTAGTACTCTATGGTGAGGAATGCGATCGAAGGCTTTAGAGAAATAAAGGAAGATTGCCTCGACTTGCAAGCCGGAGTCTACTGAAGTATATAAATTGTTAGTAAGTATGGCCAATTGGGTCTCACACGAGTAATCTTTACGGAAACCATGTTGGAATTTATATATGGTGTTATGACCTTATAGGTACCTAATAACTTGAGAATGTATGAAATGCTCACTAATGTTACAAATATAGCTAGTCAGAGACACGGGTCGGTAGTTTAGTGGTGAAGAACGATCACCGGATTGGAAGAATGGTGCAAATTTTTCTATAGGCCAGTCATGCGGGACTGAACGCTCAGGTAAGGACTGAGTGAAAAGTGCTGCTAAGGCTGGAGCATCTAATTAGATGGATAAATATTTAAGGATTGCCCATAGCGTGTATTCCTACTTGATTGGTGGCTGCGAACTCTGAGTGCTTGCAAAGTCTGTCTTTGCCTTGTGAATTTCATTGTGTTTTTTAGAACTCGTTGTTCAGAAAAGCAATTGCTTTTAAACAAATTTATGAACTATGTCGCTATTTTCTTGAATCCGAGGGGGAGTGGCTGGTGGTGAGGGGAAGATCTCCTTCTTTAAATGAATAAGTAGTCAAGAAAAGCCAGGCACTTGTACTCCTTCATGACTGCTTGCTGTGAAGTGGGAGTGCTTTGTACAGTTCATGTCGGCTTTGTATAATTTTCTATCTCTTTTACCTCTTCCACAAGTTGATGTTCATCAAAGCAACCGCTTTTTTTTTAAATCGATGAGAGATGCAACACAATTTTTTCAAAGGAAGTGCGATTGTCTGCAGTTAATGGCGAAATGCACTCAAATTTACGGCAACATAAAAATATAGTCACCTAATAGTACACAAAAAAATTGTGCGAAATAAAAATACTGCGTTTGGAACATGAGTGCGAGCGACGCAAACGGCTCACAACATTTGTGTTTTGGAACCGCAACTGAATTGAAAACGCAGTAATTTCCGGTGGCCGGACGGGAAATACCTGATGGAACGAATGTAGCTGCGCTAAAGCCGGCGGCCGCTCAAAGCCGCCTTCAAATGCGCGTGGTGGCGTCGCGTTTCTTACTGGTATTACCACAGAAGAACTCCCACTAACCCTTACCTTGTATAATTGAGTTGGGCGCCATTCCGACACCACGTTGCTATGTGCCAAGACACCTACACCGTACACCGAACGGCACTTATTTTTTCATCAGAATACCGGCCGTTGTAGCGATCCTTGGCTTCCCGATTCAAAAGCCAGCCCTGATTTACAAAGATAGTTTCTCGTATGATATCGGAAAGCAGCTTTGTTTAGCCGGGGCTTCGGTTTTCACGCTGCTCTATCAGAAATACCTTTGCGAATATCAACGCCGTATTTTTCATCTTGCTGCTCATCAAGAATCGAAATAAAAAAGGGAACTAAAACTATAAACCACCTTCCACAGCTAAATGATACACTAAAACATGAAAAAAATCATCTACCACTGTGTACTACTTTCACCCTAGGCGTGCACTATTAAAAAAATTTTAGTTTCAAGTAAACTAAATCAAGCGCTCTAAAAAAGTAAATGATTCATTTGGGAATTAAAAAAACAATTTTATTGTTTATGATAGGAGCCGTTTTGTTGGCTTTCGCACTTCGCGAAGACGAATGCCGTCATTTGTGTGGATGTATTTGTTACCATGAGCAAGGCTGATTTCGGTTCACCTAACGAGATAGGCAAAAGTGGCCCAAATGTTTACACTTCGTGTAAAACAACTCTAGTTAGGCCGCAAAACTTTGGACAGATCTAAGGGATGGGGGCGGCGTGGGCCCAGCCTGAATATAGCACATATTGGACGCGGAAGCTCAAGTGGTTTAGAATTTAGAAGAGATCCTTTTTATTTGTAAGATAATAATAGAAATGACCAATGTAAGGCAAGTGTGGATGTCGCGCTATTTTTTTAGTAGAAATAATACTTCAAAGTACACAGAGTTTTGCTTGTTTAGAATTTTCACATGCGCGTTTAGTGTGTAGGCATGTAATCTCTTTGTTGTGCTGAAAAAAAGCAGATATTTGCTACTCATTTATCCCTATAATAGATGTGATGGTGACTGCGGTTGAGCGCGGTGGTGTACCAGAGAAACCCCAGACGAACGCGTTGCTGCTCCCGGCGGAGCGCGGAGTAATTGCCAAGGTTTGTCTTATGCAGATATATTTAAACATAACCAATTTGCCAAAGATAGCCAATAGTGTCAATTCGGTCTTGATCGTTTGGCGGAAACTGTGAGGGCCTTGTACAGTTTATTGTAGCTTCCTCAAAAAATTTTATTTTTTTACGACCCTTTTCTCAGTGGTGCGCGTGCTGTCAAAGTAGGTTTGATTGTGTTTTCGCCCGTTTTCGTAAACAGAATACCAGAAGCGGCAGTAAGTGCAAGCATTGTATTGGATAAATTGGTAGATTTATATACAGAACATATATTTAGTGGTTCTCCTTTGTCGCTTGCAGAGAACTGTGAGTGCCTTCTACAGTTTGTTAGCTTGTTGAAACATTCAAAGATGACGATGTCCTGTTTAAAGATAAGAAGATGCAATAACAGGGAATGTTGTAAATTTTTCAAATATGCTGCTGTAGGGCCAGCACCAGGAGTAGCATAATCCAGTGTCAGTGCACGTTCCAAGCATTGCAAGCGCATGCCCAGCGTAGCACCAGTCCATGCACAAAGCAGCGCCAGCGGCCGCAAAATACTGCGCCAGCACAGTTCAACGGGCAATGCACGGGTTTTCCACCGGGAAGCGTCGCTGGAAGACGAACGCTCTGGTCTGGAAATCAGGCGCGTGGGGCCCGCTGCCTTCCAGCGCACTGCCTTTTGCAATAGGGTGCCCTTTTACAAGTAACACCCATGACCCGAGCAACTTGCTTCCTTGCTGCAATGTTCAGCATCCCGATATTTCGGCACTCGGCTTCAGCGCCCTCAGTTAACAATGAGCCTCTGGCACTGCCAGCAACCACGTGACACGGCAGCACTACAATTATGCGGACCGTAAAGCTAATCTTTCTGTATATGCATTAATAAACAACGTGGCACTGGAATTCCCTGAAGACATAGCTGCTTTTTACTGATGTCGTACGTGGCACTGCTCCTTTCGCAATTGTTTATATTGGTTTCTGGTCTAACCGAAATCGTGCTCTATTCTGGGGATGTTGGACGAACCCAAGTCCTAACATGGCTGTGAAATTGTTTCATTCATTCACTCATTTATTTCACCATCAAGGCCGGAGGTTTACAGAGGGCCGTTGTTAAAGTTACGCCAATGATACAACAAAAGAAGCATGTTGATGCTATACATGATTAGATGGTGCCGCCCGAAACTGTGCCAACTAAGTTTCTTTGAAGCTGTGAGAGTGCTGTAATAGCAGCTGTTGTCCCGGGAAGGTGGGTGTAGTCCAGCGATGTCCTCTTTTTATTACCACGAATGTCTCTTAGTATGGCAATGCTTTAATAAATCATTAGGTTGGTGATAATTGCGTGAGGTAACCTAGAATGGCTAAACAAAGAAAGAGGTGCGCAGCACGGGAGTATTGTAAAAGCTTACAGAAGAAACAAACACGGAATTATCGGCGACGAGTTGTCAATTGTGGTAAACGTTGTGGGTTTTTATGGAAGTGACATTCTATGTACGTCTATAGTTACGATAATAAAAAAACGCCATTATTTTGAACACGTTCTATAGCATAAGTCAAAAGTTCACCGCAAGGGATGCAAAAAAGGGAGAAATAATAATGTTTATAGCGGCCTAATAATTTGTACGGCAGTGGTGTCAGAGCCACAGGGGTTATGATAGAGCCAGCCTAGCTTTCGGTAGGCATTGTTTTTTAAACTATCAGTGTGAAAAGGTATTATGGCTTTAATAGTATAAGTATAACAGAAATCCGCTCCGAGATGGGAACCAGACCCATTAACAGCGATCGAACCGTCCGCGTGGACTTAAGCTGTCTTTGCAGCGATTTCACTTTTAGTGGCATGGGAGCAGCGCTCGTACGGAATGGCTTACAGAAATCATTTCTATATATCGCATATGCTTAATTACCTCGCTTTCTGCGCTAAACAAGGCGACAACTTTTTTTTGTGACAGTTCCCATGCTCACAGCTGTTATGCGATGCCTTGTTTGAATGTATTCATGTGACACCTTTTCTCCTGCTGTTGGGAGAGGTCTTGACGAATCCCGCCCCACCCCTCAAGAAAGTCACGTTAAGTTCTCAATCTCCAGCTCTGCATGAAGCTCAGCCTTAATAACTTGAAAGTGTACTCGAACTCTTTCACGACTTTACGATATAATGAGAGAAAGGGCGAAATCTCAGGCTGAGTAATGCCTGATGTTAAAGAACTGAAATGCTGCCATCCGTCAGAAATAAAACTGCTTGACATGTCACGCCGTCTTGAAGCCTTGAAATAAAAGCTTGCAATTGTGATGGTTACGGAGATAATCTAGTGGTTATCGAAGAAGCCTGAAAGCGAGTAGCGCTGCAACAATTGCTACAACATTATCTGCTTGGTTACACTGAGGATCGCTCGAGGGGCAACAATGTCATCTTTCATGGTATCCCCGAAACGCGTGAAACTTAGCTGCAGACATAAAAAAGCTCGCCCTATTCTTTCATCTGATCTTGGTGACGCTGCCCCCAAGTGCCGTTGAACGCGCACATCGCCTTGGTACGTTCGATAAAACAAGAAATCATCCTGTAATTATAAAATTGGCGAACTTTACATTCAAGGAAAAAAAAGACCAAAACTAACGCTACAAAAAAACAAACTTGCTTATGAATTTTTACCAACCACGTATTTGGAGCAAAGGAAGCTTACGGGGTTTGCTAAAACCCACCCGTAACCATTGTCTTTCACCCTACCGCATAACAATGTGTTTGCAAACAATAAATGCTTTATGCACGACAGCGCAACCGACAGCAATTACGAAGTGACACGCGCACTCAGGAACACTTAATGCAGCATTATAGAACAAGTCTCAAACTAACATACAAAAAGAAGTTCGTAAGTAAATCCCTTAACGCTTTCTAAAAACAAGTGCTGAAACGCCAAGGCATAACATAACAGAAAGAGGCTGTCCAATTCCAAAAATGATTATATTGACCCGAAAAAAACTCGAAGCTCGACTGGCATTCTGGACGTGTACAAAGCAGCTTATACCGAGTATTCTTCGGCTATAAAACAAGCTCAAGGGATGTTTATCTCAAAACACGTTTCTGCCACTGCTGGTTAGAAAACAAAAAAAAATTGGACAGTCAATACTCCAGCCAAAAGCAACTGCATCCAACTAACAAATTTTAATGAACGGTGTACACGTGACACCGAGTGTTTTTTTGTCCATCACACCGAATTCTGCAAGAACTTTGTTCGTCCACTTAACCTGCCCAATGCTTTGCTCTTTTTTCAGCAAAATGTTTGAAAAACACCGTTTCTTGTTAGGTTTCCCAGTCTAAAATATTTCAGCAGTCCCTCAAAAGCCATAAAATACCAGCCGAGTTAAATGTTAGGAAGGTGGCCCCGCTCCACAAGTCCTGTAATAAACATTCAGCAAGTATTTATCGCACCACATCCTTATAAGCATTCATGTAAAATCCTTAAACACGTTAGTTCTTTTCTAGTCTTGTAAACTTCCTTGATTTTCAAATTTTCACCTTTGCGCAAGGTTATTTGCCATGTAAGTCCTCCTCCTTTCTCCTTCTTCTTTTATTCAGTTCTAGAGCATATTTGTGCCAAATTTGAACCTAATAGCAGCAATAGTTTTAAAGTAATAAACGTTATTCTTTTTCTTCGGGGCCGCGAAGAAGAAGGCGTTGAGGCCCACGCAAGCACAACGAGTCTAGGTCACGTCTGTGGCAACGTGACTTTTAAAGGCCATACAGGCGTTATCGGGTTCCTGTTGCGGTCGTTTGACAACAAATATCAGCTGGCTGGGTGCTTTTTGTTAATAATAAAGCCAAAGCCGGCATTTAAACTAAGCATCCCCGTACGTTAGAGTACGTTCCTTTCATGGCGAACGCGTATGCACTGAGCTGTGCGATTAGTCACATTTTAACCAGCATATCTGCAATGAAAGTTTCCATCTTAGCACCACCCTTTTGTACAGTTTAGGGGCACCTTTGTGACATATTTGAGCTTCGTAGGAGCAATGGTTTCAAGGTTAGAATCGTTATTCGTTTTCTCTTGGAGCCAGGGAGGAGCGCGCGTTCAGGCACAGACAGGCAAAACGAATGTAGCTAACTTCCGCTACAACGTGACTCTAAATGCCATACTCGCGGTAACGTGATGGTGTGCCGATAGATTGACAAATGAAATGAGATAGCTAGGTGCGCATTTAGTATTGGGGCATTCACAGCCGGAATGTAAACAAACCATCACCTTACCATTGAGAAGCTTGCAATATTGGCGGACACGCTTAGACAGAGCTCCGCGATCTGAGCTTCAAATGAGCCAGCTGAACGAAACATGAGAAGCCCAGCTTCTCTTGGCCAGCTTCTCTTTGGCAAACGGGCATTCCAACTAGCCATCCCTTTTTAGCTATACATTAGAGCATGCACTAGCTTACATTTCTAATGGCCAGACGTCCGTGAATCTCATCAGTAAGCCCGCGTGTCACCTTACTGCTTCAGAACCGCGCGTGTAACAAAGTAAAACCGACAAACAATGGCTCAGTATTCCCACAGGCTTGCGCTCATCGTCGTCGGTGAGGAACTCGTAATATGCAGTTAAAGAGAGCCGTCTGCTTCGTAAGGAACCATGATACGGGATATCTAGGGGGCTAGACTACGAAGGTTCATCTGTGCTAGAAAGGCTCTTAGGGGCACAAACAGTACTCCTATCCAGGCAAGGATCTGACCACCTTAGTTTAGCAGTCGGAAACCAGCTCCCATGACAAAAGGACTCAACTCTCGGCCCTCAGTCCCCAGCAGCTGTAGAGCAGCTGCCCACGGTGGAGGTCAGAACAGCTACGCAGCGGAGAGTGCTAAGAATTTCTGGATCCGGACAGTCCGCCATTTGAACTTGATCCTGGCAACGTTCGACATGTGCACTCTGTCTAGCGACGGAAGCTTAGCTGTAGTAGTAGTGCAGCTATCAGGCAGCACGTGGGATAATACAGGGTTAAGCGAAGTTTGAAGACAGGAGAAGGCTCCACGGAGCTGACTATCGGGCATAATTTGTGCTACAATGGACACAGATAAAAGAAACAACACAGGGTGCGATTTTTAAGTAACACAGAAATGGCATGAAACGCGGAAGTCTTTTTCAGCATTAGCAAGACAGCCCTGGCTATCGTGGGCAAGCTAAACCAGTGATACAGGGTAAAGATAGTGCTGGCCTATGCACCAACAACCAGCTGTGATGATGGAGCCCTAGACAGTTTTTATGGGGACGTCGAATCAGCAATGAAAAAGTCAACAACGCAGTTCACGATCGTGATGGCGAGGTCAGTAAGAATCAAATTGGAGAATGCTCCGTCGGAAACTTCGGATTAGGAAATCGCCACAGTGTAGAAGATACACCGGTGGGATATGCGAGAGAAAACCCTCAGGTAAATGAACGCATTCTTTACAAATAAAAGAAAAGCAAAGAGATATAAATTGTCCCGTTGAGTCAACAAAAACCGAAATCGACTTCATACTAAGTGACAACCGGGGTATAGTACAAGACGTAGAGGGGTAGCGATTACAGGGTGGTTAAACACAATCTAAAGCTGTATCTTAGAAGGTAAAGAAACTCTAGAAAACTAAAGCATCCAACTTAGAATCATTCGAATCATCAGAACCATATGGCAGGAATTTAAATTACTCCTCGAAACAAATTCTCCCCATTGAACGAGCAGAAAGAGATCAGTGTAGGCTGGATAAATGACAGACTAAGATCGGCACTTAGTGAATCAACAGCAGCTGTGGGATCAGGAACATGTAGAGAACAAACTAGAAATATAGCTAAAAACGAATGAACTGATGGCCAATGCTAAGAAATACAAAGTGTCAAGTACGGCAGATCGGATTGAAAAGGCCGAGTTGCCCTAACTGTATAACAGAATAAAAAAAAAGACATTTGTGCATATAAAAGGGCCCACTACTAGGAAACACCGCAAATAGGGAGAAGCTTGAAAGCAACTAAGAGAAAGCTAGCCATCGGCAAGGGTAAGATATAAGCACTGAGTGATGGGCAGGGAAATATTACGCACAACGTGGACGAGATAACTAACACAGCAGAACAATTTTACACCAGGCTGTTTGCCATCGACGTTAGACCCGGCAAAACCGCCCAGCCTAAAAGCTCAACTTGGTATGTCCCACTAGTAACGAAGGACGAAATTGAAAAGGCTCTAAACGGCATGAAAACTGAAAACACTGCAGGGGATGATGGAATTACCGTAGGTCTTTTCCAAGAGAAGAAAATATTGTTCTGGAACAGCTTGTGGCACCATTTTCACAATATTTGAAGACTCAAAAACTGCCGTAGCTTGGAAAAACGAAAACATTATTCTTATTACTAAGAAGGAGGACCCAATGACCTCAAGAATTACAACCCTATCAGCATACTCTCAATTGTCTACAAGCTGGTTACCAATATAAAGTTAGCCGCATAGGTAACAGCCTGGATTCCGATCAAACCAGAGAGCAGGTGAGATTTATGAAAGGTTACTGAACCACGGGTCACATCCACGTCTTCAATCAAGCGACAGACATATCCGCTGAGTTAACTAAACCTCTTTACGTTGCATTGATAGAATTTGAGAAAACATTTGATTTGGTTCAACCGCAGCCGTTTTTGATGAGAAGCATCTGTCGCTCGGGGGGAAGTTGCGGGTCTCTGCCCCGTCCGCAGCGCCTGTGATGATTATTGTGGCAGGAATACACTAGGGATTGCCCAACCAAAAAATCTATCCGAAGATAGCTTTAATTCAACAACCGTCGTCATATTCCCGTAGGCAAACATCTGAAGAAGAAGTTTAGAAGCGACGCTTCTCTTGCTCGGGGGGATGTCCTACGTCTGTGTTCCGCGTCCGTGCCCCATCCTCAGAGCCTCTGATGATGATTGTGGAAGGACGCTCCTAGGGATTGCCTATTAAAGAATATATCCGGAAATTGCTTCGCGTTCAACCATTTCACCATCTCCCCGTAGGGGAACCGCTGAAGAAGAAGAAGGAGAATAAGACAAAGCTGCTAAGAGGAGGGCGTGTACGTTGCTCTCACCCGATGCACCAACGTCAACAACCTTTACCTCACCAACGCGGACGGAGACTACCGATTCTACCAGAGAGAAGACAATATTGACAAGAACATGATGGACGAGTTTCGGCGCCTCGAGAACCACCGACTACTCACCGTAACACAACAGTACTTGCGTGCCTTTCCCAACGATGCGGACCCGGACGCGGAATTCCCTCTGGCGCTAATAAACACTAGATCACTCACAGAACGGCAACGAAATAGAACAACACGCAAACCCAATGATGCTTTGTTTGAAACAAAATCCCCGGCAATACAGCAAACCTAAATAAGACTTCCAGAGAAAATATTACTTTGGAGAAAGTAGCGGCCTCAGACCTCTGCCAACGTTTCGACAAGAAGACTTGTCTTTTTAAAGGCATGAGGGTTCATCTCTGGCACACTGTTTTATAGATAAAGATTGATTTGGAGAGAAAGGGGGAGGTTGTTAAAAGCGGGGCCGGAAGGAGGACAGCAGAGTGGGTCAACGCTCGGTTGAAAGCAGCGACATAGTGAGAGAGAAAGGCAGGTGTGGTTCTTGTGACAGGTCCTTGCAGTAGAGAAAGAGGGAAGACTACGCGAGAGTCGGAGAAAACAGGGGGAAAAGCTTGGCTGCGGTGGGGCCAGGCGACCTCAAAGCGACCTCAAACTGTGTGCAAGAGAGAAAACTCGTAAACAGCAACAGCCCGTATAGTTTGAAGAATTCCGACTGCGGAGGTCAGTGTTTACAGAAGAATAGAAGGGGTATGCCCGGGTGCAACTCACGCGGAGCTTTGCGGTACATGCAAGGACTTCTTCTCTGTTTTCTTATTTCTTTTTTTTGTGTGTGTGTAAAGCAGGCAGTAAGACGAAATGCCGAATGCCGAAGGTCGCGGGAGGCGCGTGCGCGTGGTATGTCGAAATCGGCTTGGAGCTACACAGAAGAAAAAAAAAGAGGGGGGGGGAGAGAAAAGCACAGAAATTGTATTCCAGTATCAGCATTGGGGATGGGCAGGCAGAAATATTACGAATGGAAATGCCCACTTTTTGTACGAGCATTATTTTTCTGTTCTATTCAGATACCGTAAGGTTTCTTCTAGCTGCCTTTCGAAGCATTGATTCCAGCCGGCTCCAGGCAGTTGAATTTATGGATTAAGTACGATTTCTCTGAATTTCCGGTCCCTTGGAGTCTTAAGTTTGACTGCAGAATATAGAGCTTGAGATCATCGAAATTGTGGTTTGGCTGGTTCAAAGTGTTTCGCGACGGCTATAGAGGCACTGTTATGAGTGCCGGCCCGATGTCTAGTCAGGCGTAAGTTCAATGGTTGCCTCGTTTCTCCAACGTAACTGCTTTTGACAGAATGAGCATTCTAGAATATACACAATGTTAGAAAGATTGCAAGTGAAGCTTGAATTATTCGTGTGAACGTATTGGCTGGCAGTGCTACTGACAATGCAATCCGTCGCAGATGTTTGCAGGTCCTTGCATCAAGGGCGGAGGCAAGGGCTGATGACTGGTTCCTGGGAAGCGCTAACTTTGGACATGCACTAAAATGTCGTTAAGGTTCTTGTTTCTTCTGTAGGTAACTCTTGGGGCTTCCGGAAACGTCTTTTTAAGTCGGTCATTACTGGCTAGAATGGGGTAGTATTTCCGCAGATGTGTTATGTTAGGGAGCGTGGTTGAGACAATTTGGATAATAAGGCTGGTTGTGGGGTGGTTTCGTTTCGACCGTTATTGCTTGAGCCCTTCGTCCCTTTCTAGCTTGGTTGCTCTTGTCGTAAGCCATATTCAGCGAGCTGACCGGGTGATTTCTGCTTGCCAGGTGGGACTTTAGTTCATTAAGTGTTTTATACCGTGTTATTACTGCATACTCTTCTTAGTCTGGTAGCCTGTCTACAAAGATACCTGGTTGCAGTGTCGTGGGTGATGACTAGTGTAGTCTAAGTATTGGTTAGGACTGTGTGGTAATGTCTGGTAATAGGTGCTGTCCCGGTTGGTTAACTCTAAGTGTGGGTTTTCAGTTTACCATTGTCAAGAACAACAGTGGTGTCGAGGAAGTTCACGTGTTTATCCGAGTACTGACATGAGAACCTAGTGGTCGGATGCGAATAATTAGGATGCGAATGAAACTTTCTAGGGCTGTGCAGCCCTCCTCCCAAATTAAGGAGATGTCACTCTATGTATCGAAGGTAAACCTTCGGGTTGAGGAGGAATGACTCCAAGAGGGAAGCTTCAAGTTATCCTATAAGAATGTTTGCGTAGGTTATTGCTGAAAGGAGTACCCAAGCTTGTTACAAAAACTTGCGAATAGTAGGATGAGTCGAACTCGAAGTAGTTGAGAGTTAGAACTAATTTTATTAAAGTAATGTAGACTTTCCAACACTTGTTGGTGCCGGGTTTCTGCTAAGACCTTTAATGTAGCTTATATTTCTTCGGTAATGGGAATGTTTGTATAAAGGCCGGAGACGTCGAGCATGACCAGAGGGGCGTCTTTGGGTATTTGCCCACCATCGTTTAAATGCTTCTGATATGCGGAAGAAGTGTGGGGTGTCCTTAACAAATGAAGGAAGAGAAGTCGGAATGTCTGCCAAATGGTGATTCAGAAAGACGAGAATGTTCCATGGGGGTGTTGTTAGAAACTATGGGCCTTCCCGGAATGTCAGCTGAAAACAATGTTTCTGTGGGAACTTTATGGATTGGGGGAGGAGGTAGCAAACGTGCTTCTTACTTGTTCGTCGTGTCTCATGAAGTTTAGTTCTGTTGTGGTGATTAATTCTCTGGCCAGCAGATGTGGTGAGAGTGCGAAGGATCGTTTACTATATTCGTTGGTACGATCGTGGTCTAACGGCTGGTAGTGACCATGGTTGTTTAGGCTGCTATAGGCCTCATCTTTATATTTTTCCATTGGTAACATGACAACGCTACCCTCCTTTGTGTGCAGGTTAATGAATATTTCCGTTCTGGCTGATAGGTTATTTAGAGTTACTTCTTCTGAGGTGGTCAAGTTCTTGCGTTTATTTCATTTCTTGATTGAGATTAAAAGTTCCTTATGATACTGACTTTATATGCAAATCGAGTTCTGAACATTCCTCGGCATCTGGCGTCGAAGTGCTTGGTGCACTGTAGTGCGCGGTCATTGATTTCACTGTTGTCTTGCATATCTGGAAAATAATTCCTTCAGCCTCATTCTGCGGGAAAATTCGGTGAGATCCTTGTGTAACTCGTAATTCATTAATGTGGTGTTGGTAGGGCAGAAAGTGAGGCCTCGTTTTTAGGATAATTTTTCCGGTTCCCGATAATGTTTCTGAAATACATATAACGTTGCTGTTACCACGTGACGGGGGAGGCGGATACAACAGTCTGTTCAGGGAACAGGTGTCAGTATGCTGTTACTCGTACTGTGGGGAGCTAGATTCTAGATTTGGATATTAGCGGGAGGGAAAATTTTCACCGTAGCAGATTCTGATGTGTCCGTGGGGGACGTCGGATGATTTAGTGCCACGTCTTCAGGCTTAGTGAGGACAGAAGGTCTATTCGTGCAATATGAGTCACGCAAAAGGAGCTGATCACGTTCCAATTTATTTATTTTTTCTTGCACTAGCTCGTGTTCCTTACGGTGTTTAAAGCATCAGTCAATTTCTCTTGCTCCGTGAGTGAAATGATTTCAATCTGCTCATTTGAAACGCTAAGTTGTTTGTCCAGTGTTCTCTGAGAATTTCTAGAAGGGAAAGCGATGCATGCGTCACAGTGTCTGCATTATAGCTTCTAGTTGAGGGGGAGAACTCCAAGGGAACTAATAGCTTTAGGACGGAGGCCTTTGGGATTTTTCTGGTTTGGAGGTAGCAGGAATAGGTGCTGAGGCGAAATCTGTAGTGTGTTTGTTGCCGGCGAGTTTTCGAACCTTGAGGAAAGCGCGGGATTTAGGGGCCAAATCGTCGGGTCCGCTTGGTGGCAAGTCATTTTCGTTTTTTCCGAGTGGACCTACGGGATGGTTCTTTTTTGTTCGGAGTCAGGTTGTTTAGGGGGGCTGTTAGGGGTGGTGTCAACGTCGATGGCTGTCTTGAGTGCTTGTTTTGGCGTTTTAGTGCGTGTTAGTGTCTGCGTGAACATTGAGCGTAATGTCCTTGGTGGGTCGGGATGTTGTTCTCCTGCGTGCTGTTCAGCTGATGTTGTGGCTGCATCTACCGTTTGTGTGCTCAGCGTCGCATGTGGGGTTTCTTGGGGGGACAGAGTGGTTCGCAACTGTTGGGAATGTCAGGTTCGGTCTGCTGCTCGGTGCGTGTCACTGACGGGCCGGTGGTGCCGGTAGTGGAGAGTGTCCACCTCAAACGACTTGCACAGCCTGTACTGGAGAACATATACGGGATGCACGACACGATCAGGATACCCTCCACAAGCCAATCAATAAATTTCCGATCCGTAATAGGGTAAGACGGGAACATTCCATCTCTCCAACACTATTTACGACATATCTGGAGACGGTATTTTGAAACCTTGACTGGAAAAACACAGGATTACAGATAAACAGAAAATACTTGAGCCAGGTGAGGTTTGCAGACGACATATTCTGGCTGCGTGAGACGGCAAAACACATACATACAATGCATGAGGAACACAACGCAAAACATGGGCTTGGGGCTCATAATAAATGTGAGTAAATCGAATGAGCGATAAGCCCTCCAAAACGTCTTTTTCAGATAAGAAACGAAACGCTAGAGGAAATAACAAAATACAACTACCGGAACATATGTTTAGCGCTGGCCCCAACCACCGGGGAGAAATCCGGCGCAGAATTGCCATGGGCTGGGGAGCACTCGCAAGCACTCCCAAATAAAACGTAGGCTGCCACTGTGACTCTACAGAAAAATCTACAACCCATTGCATATTGCTGGTGACTAAATACGGAGGTCAAACTGTACGCCTTACTCCACGACCAGAATGCCAACTTAGGTCAGCTCAATGGGCTATGGAACAATTATTAATAGGAATCACCCTCAGAGACAGGATGCGTGCTACCTGGAATCAAAAAACAACTCTAGTAGACGAGTCTTTGTTCATAAAAGAAACTCAAGTGTTCTTGGGCTGGTCATAGTGAGACGAACGGAGAGCAGGTGTACAAGTAGGGTACACATTGGCTAACAAGGAGATGGGTCTCAAAGAAGAGGAAGCCGAATAACACGATGAAGGGATGCATGCGGAAGCTCGGGGGTAAAATGTTATTCAAGTGCACGACACGAGTGCATGTAGGTCAATGCGAACGGGTCTTCATCCTGCAGTTGGCCTGAGCAGGCTGATGATGATGACGAAAAATGTTTCTTGAATAGAAGTCCTTTCTCAGAAACAGCTCACCACCGGCTTCCAAAAGACATCTCTCGCGCGAAACTCGACTACTATCACTCATTCATAACATTTCACTTGATTTTGACTGCTCCACAGGCGGACAACCGTGTAATTATTGATGTCAGTAAAAGATCGAAAAATCTCACAATTTACTTTGTTCAAGCTGAGTAATCTAACCTAAATGGTAACCCTTTTCCTACAGTAACTTGCAGCCAATAATCACAAATCATCACCCAGTTCCGTTAATTCTGGCCTTCCACAAAGCCCTCTTCTAGGTCCTCTGTTATTTTCAATTGTGTTGTCTTATTTTTGACTGCGCTTCACCTAATGTCCATTTGTTCTGGGGTTATTGCGTTCGTTTTTGTGTAATAATTAACGACAACAATTTTAACCACTTGCAAGCAGATATTACACATTCACGTCTTGGTGCAACACATTAAAAATGGTTCTAGGGTTTTAAATTTAAATTTTTTGTGCTGCTTCTTACAACCTAACAGTTCTATTTTTGAATTTGTTCTGTCTTGCCATTATTAGGGTACACATGCCCTATGACCATACTTGCTCTTACCTCACCTTAAACCTTACCCATTTCCTCACACATTACCTGAAACCTTAAAACACTTTCATGCCATTGTGGAGGATTTAAGAAATCACAGAAGAGCGACTATTTTTGATTTATTCGAAGGTAGAATTGCTGTCAACCCTTAACACCAAACTTTGGGTTGCGTGATCCTACAGTTTATTCTTGATAGAACGGTGCGGGCGTCAGAATAAAAATTATTAATGTCCATAACTGGTCAGCAGGACTTACTTTATAGTGTATGGTGTAGAAGAGCGCCAAAACTGAAACAGATATTCTAGATACATTTTAGAAACACCGAAATTGCTACCGCATGATGAACATGGAGAGTATTCCTATTGAACGACCACACAGGTTTGGAAAACGTAAGAGAATGCAAGGCTAATAGTTTAAAAATTTCTCGGGTACAATGAGAAAACAGTATATAAAAATTGGTGTCCGGCATAATACCTTTCATTATTTCTATCGGCTAAGACTGTTCTACTCTTGGGCCAGACATCCGAAGTTATTTAACGCAAGCAAAAGCAAACATAAATCGTTGGACTAGCTGTTCCTTGTATACGGTAAACTGAAATTTAAAAAGAAATTTTAACAGTGGGACGACCTAAAACCGGCAAAGTAACAAGATATTCTGGTTCAGATGAACCATCTGGCACAACAAACGAACAAAGCGATGGGCCAACCCATATATTCCGTGTTAAATGGCAGAAGGCGAGAAAAATTAGGAATAATAATTATCGCAACATGCTCAACAAAGCAGAATCACTGGAATTTATTTATTTGCAGATACAGAAATCTTTGACCCAAGCAAGAGCGGCTATACAAAAACTTGAACAAGACATTTACGAAGCGAATATTGGCAAAAAATACGTAAGCAACAATTCATGTACCCTGCTTTTTATGCACATATTTTACCAGACCAACAAGATAGAACACGTTAATCAACCAGATTTAGGGAAAATCGCCAAGGTGAGTAGGTTTCTTTGAAGGAATGTCTGACATCTATCTACATGCAGCCAAACGGTTGAAGGAAAGCTATACAGTTTTCTCAAAACTTTGCGGTTGAAGAAAGATTCGTCCTGGTCCAAGACTGGAACCCGAGATTGCCGCTTACTGGAGCAATCGCTCTTCCAAGTGAACTAAGAAGTATTTTTTTCTTCATTACCGGCATAGTACAGGGAACAAAAGACAAAGCAATGGCACAAGCCTCTCCACAACATAATGATAAAAAACCCTTTGAAACAATGAAACATATCTACACACAACGTATCGATGAATCACTTCCGCTGCTACTGTTGGCGCGTGTTAAAATTGTTTCAGGTTAACTAGTTTATCTAATATGTTAGCTCAGTTAGGTTGCTCCTCTTGCATTTTAACTGCATCTCTGATATAAGCAATGCTTTTAATAAAGTATTCCCTTGCCGGTCGTACATGCGGGTATGCATGTCGCATGGCAACACGAGCTTTGCAGAGACTGTGCAGGCTCAAGGCCACAAACCTGTCAAGTGGCATGCCTCCATCATTACACGTTGACAGGAAGCGTATTCCGTACGGAGATATCGCCAGTTTTTTTAGAGTCCGCTGGAGAATGTCCCACTGGAACACTGCGTCAGAACAGTTAAAGAAAATGTGTTCTATGGTTTCCACTTTGCCGCAATTCGACAATTCACTGACCCCGCTACAAGTATTCCTTTCTCCCGCAGCCAAGGACTGACGTGTAGTGTTCCGGTATGTAATTAAAAGAAGAAACTTTTGACTGTTGACTGAACAGCCATTTCTTTACTCTCCTTAACCCGTCTTTCCCCGTCTCTGCACAGTATAAAGTGCGATAAGCAGGTACCGGAAATGTCACATCGATCACATCCTTGTATAGGTTTTTTCTAGGTACTAGGGCAAGGTATTCGTTGGAAAATCTGGGCTTGAGGAATTCAAAGGTCTTAAAGATCTCTTTTATGTAGCTTCGAGGGGCTCTTGGTTTCAGGGCACTGTAAAACACTACAAAATCTGGCAAATATTTCACCAATCTCGTCTGCAAAACTGTTCGTAGAAAAGGGTCTGTCTGGTCTCAGGAAAATAAACCAAAAGACAACCTGCCTAAAAAATAGATGCACCAGTCCGAGACCTTTTTTTTAACGGTAATGAAGAGATTCGTACGACTCATGTCCTCCCATCCTGAGCGCCAAATAAACACAGCAAAACACCTTGTAAATTTTTTGCATGTTGACCCTTCACAGGCACAACACCTGGAGCACATATTATGTTTTAGCAACCAAAAATACAATACAGACAGAAGCGCGCGAAAATATTGACATATCATAAGCACCTCATTTTAGCGTTTCACTCCGGAATTTTTCAGTTTCCTCATTCTAGAACTCTGTGGGTTCCTGTTACCACTGTAATGGGACACGAAGGTATCTGGTGGGGGATGTGTTCCAGTTGACGTTTGCAAACTCCTCCCTGTTTTTATGCCAATTGCCTATGCACTTGCTCTAATTTATAGCGCTTCCTGTCTGCTTACAAAATTCCGTTGCTACTCGAACCGCTCTACTGTGAGCTAACCAGGAGGCTAGCAGTTTCTAGCGCGAGAGCGAACTGAGGAACAACTCGAAATAAAGGACAGGATGTAATCGACCACGTGTAATCAACTGAGAAACAGGACATATTTGACTGAGCAAGATGTATAGCTTTCCTTTATAGTCGTTTGGCTGCATTTAGGTTAATGTCAACTTTCCTGCGTAGAAACCTACTCCACTTGGCGGATTTACTCTAAATCTGGTCGAATACATCCTGTCCTTCACTTCGAGTTGTTGATAGTCGTGGTCGTGGGGTACAAGCCTTTGTTTAAGACATCTATTCGAGAGAACATAGGGTTCAATAAATATTTATGCGTGTTCCTAGTAGCCTTATTTACACGTGGTTTAACAAGTTGTTTTTTTTTGGTGCTGGGAATCTTTCCTTTTTGGTTTTGATTGAAACTTTGCGACGTTTAGAGATAACTGGTAACAACAGAAGTTCCAGATACATTAATGGCTGCGCCTAACTGCCCAGTTGTGTGGAAAGACACGCCTGCTTAAGATGGAAGCGTTGCGCTACTAATCAAAAGTGTCTTTTTGTTGACACTACTCCGAGATGTTGATGATGTTGACGCCAATTTTTGAAAATTAAAGATTCGTTTACGCAGTAAAATTGTCCGCTCTTGCTATTGAAGCCCTTCGGTGAGAGCAAAATTTGTGCAGTCCCTCCACCAGCTAATGGTGCGTCATGCACTACGTGCAAGACAGGCAGTGTGGGATTTCAACTTTTCTGAAATCATCTGGCAGATTGTGCGATTCCACTCGGCATGCGCTGAAACCAGATGGATACCATGATTCAGATTAATCTTTTCTAAATTGTAGGTATGGTCAAACTTATGCACGGTAATTGCGTGAGTACACTTGATTTTGTATTCTAAGCTACCATTTTACGTAAAAAAAACTAGATTTCAAGCGCTAAATGGCATTCCTGATCCAAAGCTGATATTCGGCAGTGGTATTATCAAAGATCTACGAACCCCTCTAAAGTGCCTTTACCTACAAAGTACCTACAGTAAAGTAAAAAGAAAACTAAAGTACAAAGTAAAGTACCTACAAACTAACTTTACGCTTAACATGACGGCTGTTATGTCAGTTTTCTACCCCACACCTGTAACGGCCCAATCAGCCAACAGTGCCAGGAAATAAAAAAAATAAAAATTACCGCATTGCATACCAAGATTTCAGTTCTGTAGATAATATCAGGTCAATAATTCAGCTGACTATTGACCTCGATGGCTTTAAAGAATTTACAGAGACTACCGCAACTGTTATTTGACGCGCTATGAGGAAACGTTCAGGTTCTCATTTCCCAATGCATCAAGAAACATGTTCTACCCATAAGACATAAACAGAAGAACCCATGGATCATCCACGACATAACCATCGATAAACGTAAAGACACCGGGGAAAACGTTTAACCTAACTCCTCAACCCGTACTCAGGAAAATTGGTAATAAGCTCATCAAACACATTAAATCAAACAATTTAATAAAAGGAAGTACAAAGTAATTTATCAAAACAAATAGACTACATATTGCAAGCAAATTTTCTCAAATACCTTCGGCAAACTTTTGGGATTACCCTAAACCAAACCAATGCACACAACCGCCAAACCCTACGACAGAAAGCCACGTAAACGCAGTCCCACTAAATGAGTATTCAAGGCTTTATTCATGCTCAATAGGCGTAAATGACAAAAATTAGAATACTTTTCAAAAACAAACCGTCCCAAGTAGTCTAAGTGAGGAAGCAGATCTCTACTTTATTTATTGCTTCTTATGAACACAAACCAAACAACAGCCCGAGAAGATATTTCAAATATTTTTTGGTGAGATAAGCCGAACTGATAGCCTAATACTGGTGTGTTTTTTTTAACAAGTGATTGTGAGCTGGAGTCCTACCTCGGAAATGGACATGTGCAAAAAATCATGATATACAGTTGAATGTCCATACTTCGTCGCATTTACTCAATATGTAACGTTTTTAAAACACAAGAACACGTCATCCGCTATAATCTTATCGCGGTAACTGAACTACTTTTGGCAAGATAGGCCGACCATCACGCAGCGTGTATCACTAACACACAAAATTGCAGTGTATTTTTTATCAAAAACTTAGAACCTTATGTTTTGAATTTTCTTAAATCTCCTGATATAGTGTTTTATGTTTAGCTACTAAGAAAGTTGGACAACTTATATCACGACAACGTCTATTTAGAGGAATAAAGAACCCGTGAAAATTCGGCGCAGTACGCAGAATTCGACACAGACATTCGCAATTAAGCCACTGTAGTCAGCTGTTTCACCGGGCTCTGTTTTGGCTCCCATTATCTTCCTTAAAATTATTTATTTACCAAAGAGAGCATTATTTACACAAAGCAATTTGCCCATGGCTGTGTGAGCTACAGGAAATAGAACTCTACAAAATCCATTGTAATTCTTTCCAAATGGTTCAAGAAAAATAAATCTGCTAACAAAATTTTGCGTGCCTTCTGAATGTATGTTGGAAAAGTAACATCACAAGGAACATCAAAGTACATACACGTTGATCCAACACTGTTTTCAGTTGTAAAAAGCATCTCCAAAGGTCAACAAATAGGCTTACCTTAGGCTGAAAAAATTGCGAGCTTGTCAACGTCCAAGTTGTTAGACCAAATCGCAAACATTTACATTATAACGGGATTTGAACCGCTTCTACATTGATTTTTTAGCAACTAAATACAGGAAGTTATAGATATATTTGTAAAAAAACTTGCACCGCTAAGTTGGGAGAAATAATTTGTTTGATCCAAAAGTCACGGCCATCTTAGTTTTATTTCCGGTAAATATGCCAATACCTCGTAATATTTCAACCACACAAACCAATAAAGCAAGGATATGTAACTTTTCGATGTTATAATATTTAGCATATCTGGCTTCACTCAACGCGGTATTTGAAAAGAAATAATTGAAAATAAAATTCCATATTCCGGCTGAGCAAAAAAGAAAATAAATCGAAAAATGCCTTCTTCAGAGAATTTTAAGCGGGAGGGTAAATTCCGGAAAACCCTTTAAACCCTTCTCAGAAAATTTTACAGAAGGTGTTTAAGTCATCTGTCGTAAATAAATAATCTATTGTGTGCTCGAAACACTACTGGGCCTGTTTAAACTGGTAAACTTGTCACAATAAAAAATGAGAGTAATTGAAAGACATTGCAGGGTTTCCACATTCAAGTGTCTTAACCATACATTTAAGTGGGAAAGAATATTGTACATAAACGCCGGATGCGCAAGTAAACGCACTCAAAATTACTTTTACGTGGCAATAAATTGCAGTGAAATTCATGAAAAAAATATTCTGACAAAAGTCGGCATTGCGAGTGGCATGTAGGTGTTATAAGGGCGATTGGCTACATAGAAATAATGCACTTCTCCGTATAACGAAGGCGATATTTGAACACCAAGCTTTCTTGTGAGGGATTCTTTGGTTCCCATGTGAGTTTGCAATTTGCCAGAAGGTTTGAAATTCATTCTTTGAGCTTTGGCTTCGACTCGCAAGCAGTTTCGACTTTTCAAGCAGGCATCATTTACTTTTATTTACCGCCGTACGATTTCTGGAGAAACCGAAGAGAGGAGACGGAGAGTTACAAATATTTTTTGTTTCATGCAATTTAGATGCCTGTGTCGAAATACAAAAGGGAAGTTGAATTTTCTGTAGTGCGTTTTTATGTTTTATTTGGATTTAAGAATCTGAGTTCAGAGAAAGCTTTTTTGTTTCAAGTATCTTGCATTTCAACCAATATAATCGTGATCATAAAAGAAGGTTGGGTTCTTAGTAGTGCGTTTTGTTTCTATATTCAACCCTCCTTCACTTCATCCTCGATGGTCATCCGTCATAGAACGTTGGGTTGGAGACCGTTTTATGGCTCACGCGGGCGCTATCAGTTATAGGGAAAACAGGCTTGAATAAAACTAGGATATAAACACAGTGGCACGTTAAACTATAAATGACATGCAATAGCTCAATGTGCATAGATATATTAACCTGCGTCCCTGTATAAACACGTGATGTCAGAAAAATAACGGCGACTGTGTACATTAGCGGTACGAAATATATTTTGAGAAGAGCTGTATTCATTATGAACTTTTATTCCGAAATATTTGTCGTAACTGTTTCATTTGATTCTAGCTTTATTTTTTCACTGATTCACAGTGAGAAGAATAAAAGTGATGTTCCCCTATAAAAAATAAATATAAGAGCAAAACAGAACGAACGATAAGAAAATGGTAATTTCTGATGTAATATACAAGAAATAGTTACACAAATGCACAGAATGATCAAAGTGTACACGCAAACAAAGTAATTCGCACGCGCTGAGCGTCAACCGTTACACATCTACATCACAATAAGTAACAATGTGTTAGTTTGTAAATTTTCCTAACTTTTTTCTTCTTGAAAATCTAAACACATATACTTTATACATTTATTATACATCCATATTGCAGGCGTTTCCTTCAAGTACATTCTTTAAATATGTTTTTATACGTGGGTTCACTGGCATCGAAGTTTTATTTTTCTCCGAATTTATCTATCTTTTGACTGTAGAGGAAATATTGCTCATCATAGTATCTTTCTATGTGTTTTGTATTCTATGGCGAAGATGGCAGCTTTAATAATTATTGGGAACTTGATTATAGGTTTTTTGTTTATAACCAGTGTGTAGAACATAAAAGTAATAGATTTGGTAAGCTCAAAGCAAGGTTTATATTTAGTGAGTCTTTTTAAATACTTCTAGTAAATTTGAACTTGTTTTCAAATTGTGTAAAAGCCACATATAAAATAATTATCTGCACAATTTTTTTTTCAGTTTCATTGAGCCTGTTATATCATTCTTGGTTATGGTTCTCTCCCTCCGCTATCCGCTCTCAGAAAAATTTCGTACCCTAGTATCGTCTCAATGTTTTTATATATACATTTCGTGTCAACCTTAGTGCTATCAAATGACCAAATCTACATAATATACCCCTACTTTTAGAAAGTTCGGTGGACAGGATAGCAGTATGTGTATTATTAGAAAGTTGTTCCTGAAATGAGGCGCTTCTGTTCGATCACTCGGTTCACCTTGGTACCATTGAATATGGTCGAAAACTCTTTCGCGACTTTTTACGGCCTATTTATTGGACAAGCTTTCTATGTAGCCTCACATTGCACCTTGTTATCTAAAAACCGAGTTCATAATTTTTATAAATAAACATGTACCAGGGACCGTAGTTTAATTATATCACCAGATATCAAGAACATGTTCGGGTCGTCCGCATTCATTACGAATTCTTGCGGACCTACTGTATAATTCGGTTATTTACAGAAGGATAAAAATGTTACGGGGCTAACCTCGAGCCTCGAGATACGCCTTGTTTTAGTTCTATAAAGTCTATCAAAACATTTATTTGAACAAACTGTGTTCTCTCAGTCAAAAATGATTTTCGAAGTTAAACAGCGCACTCCCTATTTTATATCTCTCCAATTTTTTGCAAAACATAATGTGATTGGTCAAATCAAATACATTCTAGGCTTTAAAACAGCTAACTGTTTCCAATGTTTGTTAATATTTTATTTTTTTGCATGGTAATTTTTGCTTTGTTGATTCAGGCTTGTGGAAACCATGTTGATGTTTCTAAATTACACAGTGTGTCCGAAATTTATTCGATAGTCTATCTTAAATTACGCTTTTAATTCTTTGGAGAAAACCTTCACGGCAAATATTTGCCTGTGTGTTGAAACATTGTCGTGTGGTCCGCCTTTATGAATCGGCGTCACTGTAGCCACTGCGAGTTCTACTGGAAAATATCGCCGTAGTTGCATAAATTAATCAAGTACGTTAACACATCACTCCTAGTGGCACGCACGTAATCACACTCAATAAAAACACATCAGTTCGTGCCGCTGCATTATTGATTTTCCCATTAAAGAAGCACGTTCTTCGGTCTTGTTCATAGGTACCAAGAATAGAACAATGATAGCCGAGCAACGGTTACCTTTATCATTGTATTTTGGGAGCGTGCTTGCATAAAAGTGTCAAAATTTATATCGGTGGCTAGCTGTAGACTTTCAACCGGTTCCCCATATAAATGCATGAAACGCGGGGGTGCTTTTGCCCTCCTGCTTCTTTGTTAACAGTATCCCGTATCTCTCTAGGCCTTTCCTGGTATGCGGTCAAGAGAGAAGAGAGAGAAACTCTTTATTAAAGAGGAAAGTGCAGAGAGGTTTGCCGACATCAGTTCGCCGGCATGCTACTCTGCGGGGAAAGGAGGAGAGGGAAAAAGGTAGTAGGTGTAGAGAAGAAAAGGAGAGTAGTAGTAGTGAAAAAAAAATAAAATATGATCCTTCTTCAGGGTATTGAGTTCAAAGGCCCTTGAGATGGAGGAACGACTACAATTTCGTGGACACACCAATGTCCTGGAGGAATTCGAATAGCGCGGACAAGATTTTGCGCTGAGCGGAGGGAGAGGGCCATGGTCCAAGTACCAATCTTAATGTCAATGGTCCAGGGTGGAGGCAATCAATTTTATGTTGTAAACGGCACCTTGAGTCGGCATAGGCAGAGCATTCCAGTAATATGTGTTCAACAGTTTCAAGTGAACCACAATTGTCGCAATATGGGCTTGATGTCTGGCCGATCCGATGTAGATAGGAATTTGTTAGTGCTGCGTTAAGACGAAGTCTATGCAGCAACGTCTCCAAGTGGCGGGGTAGACGCTCTGGCAGCCGCATTCTGACATATGGGTGTATGGAATATAAAAAGCCGTAATGATGCTGCGGCAAGGACCAAAAACGGTTCCTTTCCGAAGAGCTAGTGCCTTCGTCATTGTGGGGACATCATGCTTCGTGAAGAAAATTTTCCTCTCTTTTTCTCATTTGTCGGCCCCTGCGGGCAGCCTCGTCCGCTTTCTCGTTTCCCATGATGCCGCTGTGGCCTGGAAGCCTTTGGGAAAGGTAACGCGATGTCCAGCGACGTATCCCGAGATGGTGCAAATACTTTACGTCGCGCTGGACATGTTCGTGAAGCTGAAACAGCTAGCGCGTTGTAAGCTTTGAAGTGCTGCTCTCAAATCAGAGAAAACGGTCCAACATGTCGGCGGCTGGCGTAGAATATATCGAAGTGCTTTTTTAATCCCGTAGAGCTCCACCGATGCAGGCGAAGTCGGTCGCTCAAGCCGATATGAAAATGCTTTTTCACTTGATGGAATGAAAATTCCCGAGGAGCTGCACTCAGGTGTTGCCGATCCATCGGTATAAATGTGAGTAGTTGCCGAGTAAAATCTGTTAAAATGTGCAAGCGTCATCTGCAGCAGGCCAATTTGAGGTATATGTTTTTTTTAATCAATTCCGGGTATGAATGATTTTATCCGTAGAGCGTCAGATTCCAGGGCGGGAAGTTCCGTGGCATGGTCGGCGGTGCTTTAGTTGGAATTGGGGCATGTTCTGGGACAACTGCTGAAGCAGGTTGCCTCCCCTTGAACGTGCTACGGCTCCAAAAACGCTCCGCGTTCATTTGAGGCATACGCTACATGCACGAACCCATTTCCTGTCCCGTATTGCGGTTCAAAATCCGAATTCTATCTTTGGACAAACAATAAAAAGCATTAATGCGCTCAAGAAGCGTTCATAATATTATCGTTTCGGTTAATTTAAATCCCTCTGGAACTTTTTTTTGAAGTTTTGTGCGCCAAACATATTTCTGGCAGCTGCGCTTTAGAAAAGAAAGGAAAAAATTTTTTTTCTTTTGAGCTTTTATTTATTTGCGAATATGTGTATTTCTTCTACTTGAATTTTGGATAGCAAAGACTGCATCGTAGAAGACTCCAATGGATTCCAGAAAAAAAATCATTGCACGTGATATTCACATTCTTTACTCGATAAATGATTTGGCAATTCAATGAATGAACTCGTTCTCGGATATGTTCTATTGTAGGCATAAGAAAGCGTCAAGCAAACTGACACTGGTTAAGTCATGCCTTTTTTTTTAAATCTGGCACAAACACCGGCTTCCTTCTGTACGTAGCCAATTACCGTCCTCCGGCTGATCCCGGAATCACAGGCATAACCTAGCGACCTCGTGCATTTTGGGACGAGAAGCGCCATGTGTACGTGCGATGTGTGGAAGCGGCGGCACGCCGCATGTATGAAAGAAGAACCACTCCGTCACATCTACCAGGAGATGCAGTCGACATAAATATGCACCGTGAACGTGCTGGCATAAGTGAGCATGGGAAAGCAGCAATCAGAATTCCACTGGTAAACCCTTCCTGTGTTTTATACAGGTTAGTTGCTCACCTTTCTTGCACTGTAAAAAATATGAACTGTAGTCTCCTGCTTTTTGATGTCCAAATGCGCTTTTGGCAACGTTCACTGACTGCGAACATGGTATGCAATGGCCTATTTTTATTTATTTGCTACTTGCTTTTTGATTTTCTACGATAATAATAATACCGGTAAACATGGTTTTAACGAACCTCTTTGTAAATATTCCCTGTATTAGCGAAGTTTTTCAGTTCCCAATTGCCAACCCCATAGTGACATTTATTTAACGAAGGCGTCGTGACGGTAACCTTGATGTAACGAATTCGCTCCGCCAGTAAGCCGTTGTGTTTTGCCCTTTTTCTGAAATATTGGCTAGAGAAATGCGCTGATCAAGCGGACTTCGTTCGCAGCGCAAACTACTGTGCATTTTCACATGTGAATGCGTTGTCGCCTTATTGTTAGGTCTTACTGTCGCCGTATAGTGGCGCGTCTCAACGGCTATCAGTGGTTTCATTTTGGTGGTGATGAATCCTGCTTTTACAAAAAAAAATTCCTAGACAGGCTAGCCATTTTAAATGTCGTCTCCACCAGCAAGAAAGAGAAAAAACACGTCGAAGCCCGGTACAGTATCCCAGTTAGCAACCTCAAAGCAACTTTGAGTCCGCAAAAGAGCATCATGTTCGCAAAAAGGCGCCCTCCTAACATCAGTTATGTCCTGGGAACGGTCTTAGGCACCGAAAAGTGTCAAAAGTGATACTTAAGTTACGGTTTAAAGTACGGGGGTAAGTAACCTTGCTTCTTCGAGTTGCCGTTTATAGCCTAAGCTCGTGTGAAAGCAGCAGGTGGAAATCACGCTGTTTTTCACCGTGAAATAAATACTTTACCGGCGAGTTAACCATGACCTATGCCAGGCATAGTGGATTCATTTCTATTTTATTCAGGTGACCCTTAAATAAAAACCTGTATGTCGAACGCGCGACGACAGTTGTCACGATGCAACGCTATTTAAACCGTTGCCTTGCGACCTTGTTCATAGCCTTCCCCTCGTGAGTATCGTCATCTTAACGTCATTAATAATGAAATATCACGCTTTATTAGTTTTGCCAGTGTATCTGTCAAAAGACATATAGGTTCTACTTTGTTTCTGGGGTTGTGGAAAACGTACCTTCGAAATAAAGCGGTGGCGTTACAGTCGGGACGGAGCGATAAGTAGATAAACACTTGCGGTTCTTTTTCTTTTGTATATAGTTTTAGTACATCGTTTGTTGCATTTGCGTACGCTAAACGCTAACTTTTTTGGTCGCGCTATGTAAACACCACGAGGGGAGTTTTAGCGGAGCGTCGCTTCAGTTTTCGTAAAGACACACTAATTCATACGGCGCCACCTCTCGAATGTTTTGCAAAATGATTCGCCGGCTGATCTGCCAGCGAATTGCCGGAGTGCGTGGACGTTTAACGACTATTCAAACAAGTGCAAACAAACGCTTTCCCGTTCGTGTTGAATGCAACACGGCCAAAGCACGACATAAATATTCTCTTACCTGAGTACTTCCCATAAAGAAAGCGTTGAAGTCCCGCGGAACTTCTTTGGTTCCGCGGGAGACCAAACAAGTTCCACACAGAACGCCCTGAACTGAATGCCCGTGTTTGACGCATACATTTCAATAAACTTCAAACCAATCCAGAGTTGCGTTTCAAGTAAACACCACGTCACGACATGCGTTGCAAGTCCGAACCGCGATTGACCGGCGATCGGTGGCCTCTTCCTGTCCGTCGCAACCTCGACACTCACTTCGAGCGCGGTTTGCAGTGTCGAGCAGCCCGTCAATATTTCTGGCGCAAAAGGCAAGAAATTTTTTAGTCACGGACAGTGTACATACCCGATGCGAGGGTTGAGTCGTACGTCACTCGAGAAAGGTATCCAGAGCATAGGAAGCGCTATCCGCTTCACAAGCACAATTCGCATCTCATCTCGAACGCGCCCAATGCCCACACTCTCATACACCACTTCGTTCGCTGGCCTGGCTAAAAAGCTTTGTTTGGACTGTCAGCGATGTCAGGGCGATACAGAGCTGCGCGAGGGAGATGTGCTAACACTCGACCTATTTAAACATAGAGGAACTGTTTCCATCGAAGCAAATTACTGTCGACAGAAAAGCGGAACAGTGGATGCTTGTCTCGCTACTTGCCGCCATGTTGGAAACGCAAGCGTCGTCGTACGCACGCTATTTCGCTGAAATGGCGTCCAATAATCTCTTGTCTGCTAAACGCCGACGTGGCCTAACATACGGCGCATGCGCAGTGTGAACGACGCAACGAAATAGCATTCGCTAACTGTTTGCGTACGTTTGAGTACGTTATTCTAAAACTCTCTATTTTCCGTCCCGTCAGCTCCGTTGCCTTCCGCCTTCTCTCGAACTAACCGAACTAACCAGGCGAAGATCAAACCCTTGCGAATCATGCCCCAATAAAAGCGGTTCTTGGCGACGCGATCTTCAATGGATTAACAGGGCACGTAGACGAGGACATAGCAAGAAGAGAAGATAGGACAAAGCACTGAACTGTAACTGTGTTTTATTTAGACAACAAAGACATAAACCCGGACACATCCGATAGAAATGGCAACAGCACCTGAAGTAATAATCATCTACCGCACTGTGAGCTACACCCATTGCTCCTACTGGCTCCGCCATGCTGAATTGCTAGAGTGTCCTAGCTGTATGGATGATTTGTTCATATTCTTTAGCTCAGCCTCATTTCCCACTGGTGCGTAAAGGCACGACTCCTTAGAAGTGTCTTTGGAATTTGTTTCTTTTCGCAGCATAGAAAATGCCTTTTATACAGTTAGTAAAAAACAGAACGAAAGATTGTTTTCAAAAACGGGGGAACCATGATGTGCGGCCGTGATGTAATCAACACGAGTGGCAGGTTTTTTTATTATTACTTTCTGTGTGTAAAATGTTCTGTGATTTGGGCCGAGAAACTGAAGAATGACGAAATTGTGCGATGGTACTCAGCCCGCAATGAAACGGAAGCGTAAGTGTGCAATTGAATGGAAGATGATAGGCATACATTAAGCGACAAGAAGAGATCGGAGTGGATGAAGGAAGGAACGCGTGTTAACTACATAGCAGTAAAATGTGGGAAGAAGAAACGGACGTGGGCAGGGCATGTAATTCGAAAACAAGATAACCGTTGGTCATTAGGTGTAACAGAGTGGATCCCTAGAGAATTCAAGCTCTGGAAGGGGGCAGCAGAAAATAAGTTATATAGGTAGATGAGATCAAGAAGTTTGCGGGAGTAAATTGGTTGCAGTTAGCGCAGGACAGGGAAATTTGGGACGATCTATGGAGAGGCTTTGCCCTGCAGTGGGCGTAGATTGGCTGGTGATGATGATGACTCACTTTCCGTCCTTCAGCAATTTAAGCATAGGCAGCCTATAAGAATGCAATTGGGACATTTCTATTTTTAGCACCCCGTTCTGCTGAATATAGCCACCTTGTTTTCGCACAAGTTGGTGTCTCTTTTATGTCTAGCGCTGAACTGCAAATGCAACACCAAACTCGTAACAAGACTGACTCCCAACTTTTACTTGGGAAGACCTACCCCAAAATAGATGCTATACAGTAAAGTCACCCTCACCTATGCAACAAACAAAGCCTGCTGTATGCCGTAAAATTGAGCCAGTATCAATTGCAGATTGCGTGTATCATGTTTTACTTCACGTGCATCTTGTTTGCGTCCTGATTATCCCGTCTGCCAGTCATGTTTGTTGCCTAAATGCCACCCAAGTCCTTATATTTTGCATGTGCTTCATTGCTGAGACAAAGAGTTCTTAATTTTTTTCCCATTTAGCTCCTGGTGCAAGCCAATTCCGTATCATGCCCCACCCTGAACTGCATTGTAGGAATTTTGCGGTAGGTGTTCTTATGTGGCCTCATTAACTGTGCATTGATGCAAAGTTTAATTGCAAAAATATTCAGCTTGCTTGGGATCAGGGTATAGTAGGTGCAGTAGTAGCCAAAGTGAGTGGTGGGATCTATTATTTTGGTTTCATTCCCACCCGGTTTTTAAGCAATGCCGCAGCCACCACCGTCACATGGCCGTTGTTTAAACGCAAACGCCACTGAAAGAACATAAGCAAAATGCACCTAATTTAATGAAAGCCTGCCTAAACAACTCACTACAATCGAATTCTAACCTCGGACATTCGAATACAGAGTTAACAATAAAGCGCGACAGAAACAGACTTAAGCGAGGCACACAGGACAGCGCTCGTCCTGTGTGCCTCGCTTAAGTCTTTGTTTCTGTCGCGCTGTATTGTTAAGATGAATCACCAACTAGCCCAATACCACACTTCGAATACAGTGGCCACTGGAAATATAGTTGAAATTGGGGGAAAGGGACTGTGCTTAAATGTTTTTGTCCCCGTAAACATTTTTTGCACTACTTTGATGCTTCCTGCTGTGCAACGTATACTTCAAAAAAATGCAGGCCTAACTGGACAAGCGAACAGGACAACAGGACGAGTTTTTCAGTGATGTGCTTTTTGAAGGTTTAGTTATGCATATATACCAACTAGCCCACCTCGCCATTCGGCTGCGGGAAATTATACGTCCATTTCAGTGACGCGGGTTCGGGTGTGTGCATGTTTCCTTTTGCCGCAATTTGTGGGCATGGGTATATGCGTGCCTATATTGTCACTTCAATCAGTCAAGCGGTTAGTATAGACGAAGAAAAATATTTTGCAAGTTCAGATGTGACCTGTAGGTGGGTTAAAATTTCCTGAGAATTTTCATTCACGAAATATATTTCTCATATGTTGGTTCCTTACACGAGCAGTGATAGTTTTAAGGTTGACCCGCCGCGGTGGCTTAGTGGCTAAGGCGTCGCGCTGCTGAGCACAAGGTCGCGGGTTCGATTCCCGGCCGCGGCGGCCGCTTCTCTGATGGAGGCGAAAGGCAAAAACGCCTGTGTGTACGAGATTTCGGCGCACGTTAGAGATCCCCAGGTGGTGAAAATTAATCCGGAGCCCTCCACTACGGCGCGCCTCATCGCCTGCGTTGCATCGGCGCGTTAAAACCCTACAATCAATCAATAGTTTTAGGTTGCCTTAAATTGCCAATGCTGAAATTAAATTATATCCACTCGGCTCTCTTCCTGTACCTTAAAGTTACACCCATCATCTAGGGTTATATTTCCTGCTAAGTCGTCCTTAAATAATGTTAGACCCTTTTAGTCAGCCTAGAAGTTTCTGCCCCGTAGGTGAGTACGGGTAAGATGCAGCTCTCATACACTCTATTTTTCAGAGACAATGGTAGGGGGTCATTCTTTATTATAACTGTCTTAAAAGCTGTATTAACAACAAAGATTTTCATGTACTCATGCCTAGATTGAAGAACTGCCTTGCAAGAGAAGTGCTACTGCAACAGCTGCACAAGGCGCCTGCTCAGCTACAGTTGACCGTCAACTTGGCGCAGCAGTTCTCCTGGTTTGGGAAAAAGGGAAGCACGCTGTTTTCCACCTGTGAGTGGCATCCTGCATTGTGTGTAACTAGATATCTTCGTGTTGTTCAGACATCAAATTCTTTCACTAGACAATGTATAGGGCCCAGACTTTTATTGTCAGTCACGTCCTGTGCAAATATCAGCTTTTTCGACAACCTGCGGCTTCTTAGTTTTTATTGCTAGAAGAGGTAATAAATTTCTTTCAGAGTATGGACTATGAACGTTTTACTGACAGTCCAACCAATACGGTCTGCAACTATTTTGGAAGTTTCTGGCACCACAATTAAGAACGCAAACCGTTCAAAATCCCTACCATAACTAATGATGGAGGCATGCACAACTGAACCACCATTGAATCATTTCTGTGCTTTCATGTGTTTTTATTTTGTGTTATTGTTCTTTGACCGTACCACTTGGTGTGAAATATGTTGTCTTGTAAATCTGTCTTGTAACAGTTATTCAATCATTTCTGTGTTCCATATTTTTTTTTGTTCTAAATATATATCACTTTGTTTGAAATATGGAAATTGTAAAACTTTGCATTGTTTTTCTAACCACAATTCAAAAAGTTGTTTCTGAATTTTTTGTTTTATTGTTGTCCTGACATTCACTAAGTGTGCAACATTTTATCACGTAACATTTATCACTGCTGTTGTAACCACCGTACAGTCATTTTATGTATACACACCTTTTCTATTTCATAACCATTTCCCTAGATGTTGGTTTGTTCAAAGTAGCTTATATTTGTATGGCAGTCACAACCACCACTCAACACCACTTATGTGTTTCCAAGGTGCTTTTGTTTTATTTTTCCCTAAACTTTTCACTAGATGTAAACTTTTTGGTTTCGTAAATTTGCTTTGATTTTGTAACCACCAATCAATCATTTTTTTGTTTCCACACTTTTCTTGCATTGTTTTACACCATTTCTCTCAATGTGAGATATTATAGGTTGCATAACTATCTTGTGTTTGTACCCTGGGTTTACATGCTTGCTTTTCTTCCTATTTTTGTCAACGTTTCTGCTGTGTGTGACTTATTTATAGTCATGAATATTTGTACTATTCTTCTAATTAGTGATGCAGACCCTGTGGGCTTGGCCAAATTGGAATCAAAATAAGGTGGTTGTGTCGCAAAAGCATAATACATAATTTTAAAACCAATGTAAACTGTTTTACCTGATGTATCTAGTGTTTTATGGTACATTGAAAGCTTTCTTACTACGCAGCTGCACATGCTTACAGCTAGGTGGGCAAGACTGTCATTTTCATTACTTTTTTTTAAGTTTTTCTGATAGTTTATTGGCAGAAGACCTGTACAGCTATGGTGTGTGGTACAATTCGATGACGCTACTGTGCGTTGGATTAGTGTCAAGGTCGCTTGTGCTGATCAGGACTGATTTGCTGTTAGTGACTGCCACTTGTTTTCGATGCGACATTTCTTGTTTAGAGCTGTGCATCGTGTGCTTCTGCAAGAGTGTGTGGTCAGCTTTGCACTTCACACAAAAACTTCATGCAGTATGCAGCACTTCAAAATTAGAAACACATTATTCTAGAAACCAGGTGCCAAGTAACAGCAAACAGTGCTGAATAGCTAGCAAGACATGTATTTGAAGTATAAATGCCCACAACACGTAGGCAACCTTGGAAAGGGGGCTGGCAAAACTCCCAAGTAATGTATAAAGAATAGAAATTTTAAGCATACACGGTAATCTCACCAATATCATACTAACCTACAATAGTCTTGAACATAACAAACTAATGCTTATGCCAAAGACAGAAACACAATGTAAAACACAAGTTTATATCCGTCTTCCAGGCATACCACTACAATATCCATAAGATGTACCACCAAGGTAACGCCCCGTAAACAGCATATAAAAGTACCATGAGAGGGCTATTCTACGTTATGTTTGGTCATATGGTTGGGTTTTTCGCAGTTGTAGCAACGTTGAGTATATGTAATTTCGACCGCAACGGTATGTCTCCTGGACATCTGCAATGTCGATTGCTGACGTCTCCAGGATATCTGCACGACTTGACGTGGTTTCCTGGGTCGTCGTCAGCCTGCAGAGCTACCGGATGTACACTCGGAAGTGTGGTTATGCAGAGGAACAATGCCTATTCGTTCTATTAATGGTTGTGTGACCAGAAATTTTGAACGCTGGTGACGACGAAACCTGGGAGCGGCACATCGCTGTCAGCTGTGCACTGGTATTTGGCCTAAGTACTAAAGGCGAAACCATTGCAAACCCGTGACAGCTATCTAAATACCCGTCATGGGTACTATACAACGGAAGCTCCTCCTCTGAAACCGGTATAAATTATTCAACTGAAAAAGCTCCCTATTTATCCTTGCAGCTAGTTCACATTACTTGGGAGTGATGTTCACGCACACGACCCATAGGTGGGATACTGCATACCATACGCAGACCAAGGGCTTGACTGGGAAGCTAAACAGGAGCCTCGCCGACATCCTGTCAATGAATGTCCGCGTCGTGCACAAAGCTAAAAGTGAGAATTTACTGTACGCCACATTCGCCTACAACATGGTAGTGCAGGATGAGACAAACTACTCTCTTCCAATCCAATTCGTTTGCTTTCACACCACTGTAACTACCCTGGATTCAATGCTAACTTTGCATGAGGACGAAGTGATGATTGACGTCGATGATGTTTTTAAAGAGCGGAGGAAGCAAGCCAGCTCCACACCAGCGGATAAGACGTCGGCAGTTCACTGATGCATCCACCTCGAACCAGCACAGTTGAGTGGTGTTTTACAAGCCCGGAGTATAATTATGGACGCCAATGTGCGCGCGGACGCTCAGAAAAAACTACTACGTTAGTACTTTGGCCGATATGAGGTATTCCTCCAACTTAGTAACGTGAATTACGAAGTTTTATTGGATTTTTAGGGAACCTCATCGCGACGATGGACAACTTCTGAGGTCGTACACGTCGCATGATTCACGCTTTACCACTACCCAAACTGACCTCGGTCTCATAAATAGGACGCCCAGCTGCGATGGTCTCCAAGCAAAAAAGTATGTCTTTGCTACAGGGATGTGGTACGACTTTGATAACAGCACTGCCCCATCTCTTTCTGGGAATCATCTTCGACTGCGCACGAAACCCAGCATCGACACGACTCATTCTCCGTAAAAGGGCCATTCCACAGCGTATCCATTCTAGGTTATCCTTCCACAGCGTATCACTTCTAGGTTATTCATTCGTTCTCTTTATCGGAGTGGTTGCCCCCGAGGGATGGCTTCTTGGGTTTGGCCGCGGGCGCATCCGAGTCTGAGGTGATATCGTCATCGCTTCCGAAAATGCCAGAGCGCCGGCAGCTTTGTTGAACTTGGCCTTGCTGCTACATTTCGCCGCCTGGTTCACCGATGACGTTGCAAATGCCGGGGCGCTGTGCTTCTTCGTATTTTCTTCTGGTGAAGGCGACGAACCCATGGTTTCGAGGGGAACCCTTGGTGCGACTGCAAAGTCGGCCGCATCCTTTCTCTGAATGGAAGACCCCTGCTTCTGTACAGATGGCGACAAATTATCAAAGTTGCCGGAGACATTCGTTCCTTTATCAAAACCTTCGTGTGACTTATCGTGTGTCAGTATTCGTTGTCTTCTTTCAAGTCCTTTACGAAGCTGTCAAATTCCAGAAGGCTATGAATCTCCCCGATAAGCTTCCTAAGTTCTACGTGTCTTTTTCTGCAATACGGTGCAAATCAAAAAGCATACTTATATTCCGTGGTGACGATTTCAAAACCCGGACAGTGGTGTCTGCTTGTTCCTTTATGTAATCCCGAAGGATGGCCCGCGAACTGATAAGTCGTTTTACGACCTGACTGTCATCGGAACCAGGGAGCGCAGCGAAGCAAAGGTCGGGACTGTCCGTTAGGGGGGGGGGGTTATGTCCGGGTTGTAGGCGGGGGTCGGTGTCAGCACGCAGCAATTGGCAGGCACTGGTCAAAAGTGAGGCCTCCGAAATAAGATCCGACGTACCCGAGGCCTCGCACTAGATTGAAGGTGCTGCGTCGTAAGGTCCGGTGTTCCGTTCTTCCGGGTTTCACGGCACCATCATGTAAAGAACGGGACGCGAACTCGAGGCCATAGCCGTGCCGAACCGACATTTATTGCTTCTTTTTTCTTTAGCTCCTGATGGCCGTGATAGCAGGGGGTTGTCTTCCTCTTCTTCTATACTTCCGCTACAAAAATCTTTGCTTTTTAGCATCAACGTCTTTGTTCTTTCAAATTCAAGTAAAGAAATGCACTGAAAGAAAAGGATCTTTGAGTTGTTCCACCCATTGTCGGTTTACCCAACATAAAATATGCCATTGCTGCTGTTTCTGCGTCATGTAAGACATACTTAAGGTCATGGTATTACTCGATTTGCTTCTAAACGTCTATATACTTGCCTTTTGAACAGCAGTTCACTAATATAGAGTTCAGTATACGTAAAAATGAAGCTTTGACCTTCGCCCAAAAGTCCGACTGAAGGATTGAATTTTGCAAGTGATTCGGTAGGAGTGTGGAAAACGTCAATGGCTAACTTTTAGAGCATGCAAATGCCGATCTTTGAAAGAACGTTCTTTATGCTGTGGAGTTGGGTCCATCTACTGCAGTGAAGTCACAAAAGCAAGATTCTTTGGCTGCCGTTACACGATAAGTGACAGAAGCAGGATTCTTTGGCTGCCCTTCACAATCTTTCTGCCGTTACACTGTCTTTGGCTGCCGTTACACTACTAATACAACCGTACAGCTTTGGACTGTTGAAGCTGACTGTTGAAGAATGTGCCGAAATGCTTGCGAAAGTCAATCCTATCGGCGAGTTCGCTAAATGAGTAAATAAAGGAGCGAATGACATACCAAACCCTTTCTCTACGGCAGCTGAGGAAAAATCCACGAGGTAATAAAGTTCCATAACCGTTTTTCCCTGTACTTGAAAGAAATTCAAACCGATTTCAACTCATTCTCTTCGAGTGCGTGTTTGGTTTGGCAAGGTACTGCTCACCACGTTGTAAAATGTCTCAATAATAACATTTACCCCGTACTTCGAGCAATGGAGGTATCAAGATCTGCGAAGCCCGGAAGTAAAAACCATCCTGGATACCTGATAGGCTAAACTAGACAGGTGAAACTATACTGTGAAAGCTCTTAGGGACAGAAAGATCACTTCCTCACCACAGAAGGATCTGGCCACCATGGTGTAGAAACTGGCTCAACCTTCCACGATTGACCAACCAAATTATAAGCCCTCAAACTCTACTAGCTGTACAGCACCTGACCCCGCCGGTGGTCAGGCCAGCGACACAGCAGATTGTGCTGAAAATTTCTAGGTCTGGACAGGCCGCTCTGGAACATGGAATTAGCAACGTTCAGAGCACCAACTTTGTCCAGCAAGGGAAACTTAGCTGAATCATTCAACGAGCTTTGAGGAATATAAATGGGATATCGCTGGGCTAACTGAGGTCTCAAGAACAGAAGAAGGCTGCATAGAACTGAGTAAGAGGCGACTTTGTGTAACTCAGACCTCACGAAAAGAAATAGCACGGGGACGGATTTGAAATCCACATCAAAATAGCAGCAAACATTCAATATTTATTTTATATTGTCGCGGGACATGACGGAAAAGGCCCCGTGTGTCGTAGCCCACCATCCACGTCACCCTCGTTGACGTAGATAAAACAAACCGGATGGAAAAAACACGTAATACATTAACAAAGAGTTGGAGTCGTGATAAACAAAGAAATGGATACAGGTTAAGGATACTACAAAACTATGCACCACCAGCTACTTATGACCATGAGGCCATGGGTAGTTTCCACGAAGACTTCGAATAAGCAATAGACAAGGAAAACCAGTTACAATTGTAATGGGATACTTCAATAAAATGTGCAAACATTAGAAGAAAAACGAGTACGAATTAAAGGAATATGCATTCGCAATGGTAGAGGAGATACACAGGTTGGCTGTGCAGAGAGAAATAACGTGAGTTTAATGAACACATTCTTTAGCAAACGCAAGAGGAGAAAAATGACATGGGAAAGACGTCACAGGGTAGCAAAAACAAACTGCACTTTATTTTTAGTGATGACTTATGCTCTTTGGCATAACGTAGATGTTCTAAGCAAGGTCCGATGCAGTGATCACAGAATGTGTGGGTAAATCTTAAAAACGAAAGCATGACACTTGAAAAAAATACGAAACCCAGCATCAAGTCAAGCAGAGACCGGATGCAGGAGTTGAAAAGAATCCTTCAGAAGAAATTCGCGCTTTACGCAAGCAGTGAGGACGCGAACAGTGTCGACACCATAAATGATAACCTAACAACAACATTCACCTAGTCAGGATACGACTATTAGAGAAGTAGGGTTTAAAAACGAACTGGTAAAATATCTGCAAACATACGAGCGTATTGCGAAGCGTCAGAACAAAACATTTTTGAATACAGCGAGCGAGATTGAATTGGCTGAGCTGACAAAAATTAATAAAGGAGCAAGCGACATAATACGTGCATACAAGGTGGCTGTCATCGAGGGAACGTTGAAAAAATTAGAGAATTCTCAAACAACAAATCAGAAGCAGGGGTTTGGTAGAGAGAGAACGTATAAACTGAGAGATGAACAAAGAAATATTATGCATAATATTGACAAGATAATAAAATTGGCAGAACAATCCTATGCAGGCTGTGCACCGGCAATCCTGGTACCGGGCGAACTAATGAGCCTGCAAGCGTGGTTTGCGATGTTCAGCAAATAAATAAAGTAAAAGTAGAGGAAGCGTCTACAGTCATAAAACGAGGAAAAGCTGCTGGCGACGACGCCAGAAGCTTAGACCTTTTAAAGTTGGGTGGATATATAATACTAGAAAAGCTTTCTAAACTATTCTCGGATTGTTTATTGACCCACAGAGGGTAAAGCGCCGAAATAGTTTTGATACCCAAAAAGGGTGGTACCAAAGATCTTAACAACCGCCGGATTTGCTTTCTCTAGGTTCCACACAAGCTCTTTACATAGGTAATTATTATTGGCGTAAACAAAACCATAGACAGGGAGGGTTTGGAAAAGGTTACTCTAGAATGAATTGCGTTCATATCATGAACCGTAATAGAAAAATGCGCAGAGTATATATAACCCTTTGCATTACGTTTATAGACAATAAAAAAGCATGTATTTAGTTATGGACGCTTTAAACGACGCACAGAGGTGACGCACAGTGGACTTCACACTGAGCAGAAACTGTGATTGCGCAATTGAAAAAGAAAATAGTTAGAAATACGTTCGTGTCCACCAAGCCATGCGATGTAACGAATCGCTTTTAATAGGTGTTGTGGGCATGTATTGTCACCATAAAAAATTTTATAATAGTCGTGTTGTATGCAACACAGACAGCGAAAGCCACAACCGGGAACATGAATAATTATGTGGGGTATAAAAACAAACTTCGTCCATTATGCTGTCCGTGCTGCTGACAATTGTGTGCACATTTTAATTTGTTACAAGAAGGTGATACAGACTGCTACACGGAATAATTCAATGCGCAATTAAGACACCTGTTATTTCTCCCGCCTTATAAATTATAGCCTTCCATTTGCTGGTTCGTGCCGACAAGGTGGTCGCAGAACATGTGGTCTCAATGAAGGTAAAATAGCGTTTAGGGATTCTGAAGATGTCAGAAAATATTGCGACTTTAAAAATGTGTAGACGTGAAAAGTCGTGGGCATTTCTGGTGGAAGCTCAATGACTAAAATGTCTGCAAAACAAATACGGCACTGCGGCATCGTATTTTTTCCGCGTATTTCAATACCTGCTCCTGTAGCATATTGAACATAATATAGGAAAATTTTCATTGCTCCCTTGCCTTAAAAAGTAGTTTTTCTCTGATTAGCATATACATGGATGCCTATTATTCCCCACACTGGTGTTCAGCTTTTGCATAATCCGCACTCTCTGTTTCGTCAACATTTCTAAATAATGTGACCGCTTAGCGCACACTAATACATTTTAAAAAGTCACTTAGCAATCAGAAAATGGCCAAAAGTTTTAACAGATTAACCGTTAGTCACCTGATGTTTACCCAATACATACAGCAGATGGTCACATATCTGAATTGGGCGTTATGCCTCGAAGTGTACGCTATGTTTGATCCAGGTTTGTTCGTTTTCTGTAAAATACAATCAATAATGATGGGGATATAAAAATCCCACATTTTAAAAAAGGCTGCAGCGTTTCAGTTACATGTCACGATGAACACCAGAGAATTAAAATAGAATGTAAAAACACACCGTTTCGAATAAAAATGAGTATTCTAACAGCGATTGTTATACTGTTTAGGAAAACGCAACTCATAACAGACAAGTGTTCATATAATTCCCGATAATATTGTCACGTTGCCAAAAACGACGCAGTGGTATACAAGTAAAACAACTTTATTGGAGCGAACTTGTGCTCCCCTAAAGCTGGGTAAACAGGAGCATCACGTTTGAGTCACGTGAAACACGGGTTCCAAGTGTTACAATACGTCATTGTGTTTTGTTTTCCCCTGTCAATGAAGTCGCAGTACTGCATAGACTATAACGCATATGCAGTTACTGAGTACTGAGCTTCTTTTTTAAAAAGATACAGACGCGTCTGCGGCCATGCTCATAAAGTGTATTGTTTAGCCATGCATTCAACAGTTTTATCTCCTGGCAATAACTGTGTAATAGCCATTATAAAAACAGGTGTAATGATGTCAATATTTGCACAATATTCTGTGTGTAACGTGACTTTGATGGTGGTATAGGCTCTCGTGTATCAAAAACTCATGTTTTTATTGTTTGTTCTCGTATTTCTTTGCGTTATTTTAAGGTCCGTGCAGATAAAAACGAATGAATCTATGCATGGGTGTTTGAAAGCCATGCAAAGCTTCCTTAAAAAGAAATTTCTACCTGCTATTAGTCTTTTCTCATAACCATTGAGGCTTACTCAAACTTTCCATACGCCTGACTAACTCGGCGAATGCATGCTTCGAAACCCCCCAAATATTTATTCTGTGGCATTGGTATTCTTGGATCATCACCATTGCTCCTTCAAATAACAACCATTCATAACAAAAAGTACTGCAAGCAACAAATTTGGCGATTGCTTTGCCCCAAGATAAAACAACCACTTGCGCTTCAACAGAAAAATAGAAGCATCACCCCTGCTCATTAGACGTGGCCGGAGAAATACAGTTTTGCGCAAAGCCTTAACATGGATATTTCTCTATTGCTGGAATACCGTAAAACTGTAAGCTGTATTTATGATAAACACACGCGTACTTTTCATACTGAGTTTCTAGCACGTTTTAAAGCTCTTTTTACATAAAAGGTCATTGCCGAAATCTAGTTTTAAACAGAGTCGCAAACACACTTCCGGCAACTAGACTCTCAATGCCTCAAGTATATCACCCAATTTTTCTAAGCAACGGAAACTCTCCTTTGAACCGCCATAGAATATTTAAAAGTCCAAACAGAGACCAACGCTTTGCCGTGACAATTTCATGATACAAAGGAAACACTTCAGGGGCATCATCAACGGGTGCTGGAAAGTGTGGTGTCCTGGAAATTGGTGACTCGGATAGAAGTATCCTTAAAAAGCAAACACTTCAAGTGCGGTGTATATCACGTTTATCACTTACAGATATTTGCATATAGTATGACCAGTAAATATCTGTTCGACAAGTGTGGCTTTCCAGTATTTGTATTGATTGATTGCATTATTCCTATACACCTATGGGATTCTGCATTTCCCACACTAGTTACTCCCCACATTCCGGCCATCCGCGCGCTCAGCAAAACATGCGTTGCGAGATTCTGCGGCTGACGGGTCCGTTCGATGTTTGTGGAGACAGAGAAAGGCAGGAGGCGGCAAGGGCAAAACACCACTGGCAGCATTTAGTGCTAAGTGCAAAACAAATATTCCGCATACAGACTAATCCTAGGCCATAGCGGTAACACTTGGGGCGAACCATTAAACAAGGCTAGAGATCGAGTTGGTTAGAAAAATCTATGGAATACTGGAGCCGCGGTGCGCCGCGCGTGCGAGCGCAGGTGCGCTCTCAGAGCTCCCTAGGAAGTGTCCCTTTGTGGCTCGTTTCCCTGGTCCGGACCAGCGCGCCGGAACGTCCACGCACTAACTGACACTGTCATCTCGTCATGCTACATCCCACCAGACTTTGCCAATCGTGGCTCTTGTGCAGAGGAAAGACTGGTTATTGGGTAAAGCAGAGGGGAAAAGGGTCAACGAACTCCAACGTTGATGCCGCCCTCCCGTCGATCGAGCGAGGCACGCTGTACATCACTGACCGCGAGGGAAAGGTGCAAGGAAGGGGTTCGCGATAAACCGCGATACCCACAATATGCGGCGTATAATACCTCCGGCTTGTCCACATAGGCCTAAATTCAAATGAGTGTGCAATCAGACCAATAAAAGTGCGGTTGTTTTACTAAATACAGAAAATTGAGACTGTGAATAAAGTGGTGTTGAAACGGCCAATTATTTACTTCGTTGGGTTGCAATTAACCATTCGCACAGCGGGGGCTCATTCCTGAAGGAGCTGTGTGGTTGCGGCAAAATTCGCTGTTCTGATCGCGGCCCAGGTGGCTGCTGTTTAGAATGAGGCTGTGGCAGACGAGGTAATGATAACGCCTAGCCACCGAAACACACATATTTAAAAAGCAACTCAACAAGTGACGGGCCAGTGGCAGCTATCCCTGCCCGAACGCTCGGAGTTCCTCAGGGAGCACTGACCGCTCTCGCTATGAGAATCGTGCAGTAAGCTCAGAGTAGTGCTTCGGAGTCTTCGCCTTCGTCGATGCTGCTACAGGAGTCCCGCCTTAAGTGGCGGATACATGACGTAAGCCAGAAGGTGACTTTGGAGGCCGTCTTGTGGGCTTTGTTGTATGTTGCGACTGGGGCAGTTGGAGAGATTGATCCGCAATTATATATTTGGGATTTGTGAGGTTGTGGAAAGAGTGCCTCCTCGATGAAGGCTCGTTTTAAGCAATCAACAAAAGTAGTGTCCTGTCTGCCATCCAAATTCACGGTGAAATGATTATCAGCACAAAATGACGAGGTAGGGTCCGTCATAAGGGCGCTGAAGTGGTTTCCGCACCGCGTCACGGCGTACAATAAAGAAGCGTGATTTCGCCAGCTCGATGGGCGCATGGGCATCCGCACGCTGCTGGCAGCGTGGTGCAGGCGAACGAAGTGAACGAAATGAACCACATAGTTTGGTCACGTAGTCGGTGGGACCAGGGCACGGTGATGATCCCGAAGTACTTAAAAACTCTCCTAGCACGCGGAGTGGCGAACCAAAAGCCATCTCTCTGGGCATGCAGTGCATATCCTGCTTCAAAGTCGCCCGGGGACTTAGCAGAACCAACGGAAGGTAGGTGGACCAATGGGTAGCGTGCGACTGGGCCCGGAGTGAGGTCTTAAGGGAGCCGCCAAAACGCTCAATGAACCCGTTTTAAATGGGGTGGTAGGCTGTGGTGCGCATGCCGGAAGTGCCAAGAAAGGTTAGCAGGGTATTGAAGAGTGCTTACTCAAACTGGCGACCTCGGTCGGAAGCGATGGTTGATTGGACACACTAGCAGGAAATCCAGCGCGCAACGAATGTGTGGGCGATAGTTTTACTTCGAATGTCGTGAAGGGAAATGGGCTTCGGGCCAATGCGTGAAACGGTCCACCCAAGTCGGTAGGTATGTGTTCCCTTTTGAAGGAGGTCAGGGCCCCAAAGTTTTTACGTCCACCTTGTCGAAGCTCTCAGTTGGGGCCGTAAACAAGCCAAAACGGGCCTTAGTGTGCCGGTTAACAATTGACTTCTGGCATAGGAGACACCAGCGTGTCCACTCACGCACTTCCTCCTTGATGCCCGGCCAAATGATACGCTGCGTCAGCAGGTGTTGCGTGGTTCGTCTTTCAGAATGCGATAGTCTATGAAAGGAATAAAAAACAATGCGTGAGAAAGTTGCCGGGACGAATGGACGCGGGGTGGTACTCTCGACCCTCCAGTAAGTGCAGGAAGTGACCTACAACTATGTACATTGCAAGGAGTTCTGTTCCGAAAGTGCCGTAGCGTGACTCCGCGGGTGACAACTTGCGGAAAAAAAGTAAGGGGTTGCCAGGCATTGTCCACAAACCTTTGCAGGAGATCTCTGACTGCAGCGTCAGATGCATCAGTCATTAGGCAAACTGGAACTCCCGGTTTCGGAATGACGAGAAGCGTTGCCTGGGGCCGCTTGGTTTTAATGTTATCGAAAGCGGTTAATGCTCCTTAAGACCAAGGCAGTGAAGATGCTTTTAGTTTGTTTCCCTTGAGCGTGTCTCTCAGCGTCCAGAAGACGGCGACACAGTTCGGAATGAATCGGGGGTAAAATTCAGCAGGCCAGGAAACTCGCGTAGCTTGTGTACGAAAGATGCCTGCGTTTTGTCTTGAATGAGCTACACTTTTCAAGGCTAGTGGTGATTGTCTTCTTGCCTACGCGGTGGCCATGAAGTATAGCTCTTGAGCACCAAACTCGCACTTGGCGTTATAGAGAATAAGGCCGTATTCGGCAAGGGAATTGAAGAACTGGCAAACATTCTGAATATGTGGTTCTTCGTTGCTACTGAGCACAAGCAAGTAATCGATGTAAGCGAATAAGAAAGGTAATTGTCGGATCACGGTGTCAATCAACGGTTGGAAAGTTTGTGCAGCGCTTGCCAAGGCCGAAAGGCTAGGGCACGTACTCAAGTCCGGATGGCGTGATGATTCCCGTCTGCGGAATATCCGCACCCTTCACAAGAATCTGATGGTAGGCCTTAACAAGGTCGACCTTAGGAAAAACCGCGCCCCATGCAATGGTGCGGAGAATTCTAAGATGTGCGGGAGGGGGTAATGATCGGGAACAGTGGCGTTGTTAAGCAGCGGTAGTCTCCACAGGCACGCCAGTCACAAGATGACGGCTTTGGCACCACGTGCAGCGGGGATGCGTAAGGGCTTGACGACCTTCGAACGATTCCTGGCTCAAGCTTGTGTTTTAACTCGCAAAGTGCGATCTTTCAGTGATCAGGCGGTAAGAGTCGAGCTCGAGCGTGAATGGGGGCCAGTAGTGAAAATGTGGTAACTGACGTCATGTCGGACCGGAATAGGAGGTTGGCAAGTCGTAGAAGGAACGGGAATTCCGCAAGAAGAATTTCGTAGACCGATTTTGACGATGTGCTTGCGACCGCCAAAAGCGGTTCTTTCGATGCTATTCCAAGCACAGAGAGGTGCGTTGTAGCATCATTGAGGCGCTTCCGGTTAATGCGCAATAACAAGTTGTTGTGACGCAGGAAGTCTGTAACCAGAATGGGCTACGCCACATCAGCGACAAGAAAAAACCGTCAAAATGTTCCTCGGAGGCTAATGTTGAGAGACAGCGATTGCTCTATGTAGGTGGCGATTGCAGTCTTTTTGAAGACTTGTAAGCTGCTTGTTGCTCGCCTGCTCTTGCGGAAGACGGCTGAGGACGGCATGATGCTGACGTCCGCGCCATCGTCGACGAAAAAACGTATCCAGTGGTTTTGTCCCTCGCAAAAAACAAGTGACTTAATTTGCAAATGACATCACCTACCGGCTCTAGTGGTGCGCCGGGGAGGTTCCCTGAAAAGTTCAGGGTGCCGTACACTTCCGCGCTGCTTTCTCAAAGTTGAGATGAAACCAGCATACGCATTGCCTTGAAGGCGATGGCGAACGTGGCGCGAAAAGGGGCAGCCGCGCGAGGCAGGGTTCTGCCACTGGGCTGACAGAGCGGCCATTTGATCTGGCTGTTTGGTGTTGTAACCATACAACCCCTTGCGCAGGCTTTGCAGCGCAGGTGGAGACGGCGTTGTAGGTGCTATGTCACCATATTAAGAGGTTTATTACACTCTGAATATTTTAATACTCTATTTACGTCGTGGATGTGATCCATTATTGGGTATTGCTTTCTGGATTATAGGGAATCTGGCTTGTCCATTATGCGGTGACCTATTACTTTTTAAATAGCTTGTTAACAATCGTGTCTGTAATTCTTGCGGTCTTAGGTTTTTACCTGGTTATAACTCAGAAATATTGTAAATCAAGCTGACTCCAAAAAGACTGATCAATCCTGAACAGGAGATCCGCTCAGAAGTTTTGTTTCCAACCCTCTCAACCTTCTGTATCCCGAAACTGGACACAAACCTTCTTTTACAGCTAAGCTGTTAGCCTTCTCTTGGTCGGAAAATTTCGTGTCGTAAACAAAAAAACCCAGGCATAACCCAGCTGTTTTTTTTTCAGGATGGCGAGCGCATTCGTCAGGCAAAGAACGCGTGCAGCATAGAGCTGAGTGATTTTGAAAGGAAACAAAAATAAAAAATGCATCGAAACCGCATGTTGGATGATCACGCGCCTCCTCCCCTGTGTACTGGTAAAGATTCGGTTTGCGGATGTTCTATAAAGGGGAGGGGGTTGACGCCGTTCGAGGGCTAGCGCATTCGTCAGGCTAGGCAGGACCCAGCAGTTCTCGCCTAACACATGTAGCGCATACATCAGGACACAGAATTTGCGCCAGAGAAGTCGAGCACAAGCGACAAGCCCGCTGAGAGAACAAGAAACATTTATTAACCACCCCCCATCAGCGTGTGTAGTGGTTTACAACAGCGGCGCTGGACACGAACCTTCGCAGGGCGCGATAGCGACCATTTTGTACGTCAAATGTTTCGCAAAATGAAACTCTTTTCTCCACAGTCTGTTATCCTCATCTCTGAATTCTATAAAGGCATGTTTGACGAGTTACAATACGCTAAGAAACTCGGAACCGGTGAAGTCCCGCTCGGAGTCAACCCTTATCAGCCAGCCACAGGCCTGCTGAAATGTACGTGCGTGGGGATACCATGACATTAGTTTCACACCCCAGATTCAACTCAAGCTCTCCGACTGTGATCTTTCAGCCAGATGTCATGAACAAAATTGATGCCAGACGCTTTTGAATGTGTAACACAATAAGGATCTGTTATGCGGGTTACCACTCCTTGATATACCAAGGAGATAGCTACTCAACTTGTTATTTTTATGTTCCACCATACCGGACATCCTTACCACATATAGGAAGGCTCCATTACTCAATTTTTGCCGACCGTGTATTTCAACCCAGTGGGGGTTTTAGGTACCACTGTTTCAGAAATGTAACCAAAACGCGTTGCAGGGGAACACATGCCAAATGCGCCCAACGTGATCACGGAACCTGAAGTTGTTACTCGAAACAATTCGCCTGCACATCTCTCAAGGACGTTACCCCGCATAGTTCATAACATGATAGAAGTTGCAGAATTGAAGTTAAAGACGTTACAGAAGTTACAGGGTGACAGAATGCGCGCCCAAACCATTTTCTCCCAAGACTCACAAAATACGTTTGCCTCTTTCCCCCTCTTGCGCTAGGTCAATGCAGCTTGCCGGCAGGAGATGCTTTGGCTGGCTTCGGCAGGAATACAGTGCCGTGAAACGGTTGTTTTGCAGCATTCGCCCGTTGGTTTGCCTTCGCCACCCAAACAAGTCGCTGCTGAGCTTGACGAGCCCGTGTCGGTGTGAAGCGCCCCTTTGAGGAGCGAAGCTGCTAATACTGTTTGCTTTGTACCTACTTGGAACCGCTAATGCCAGGGTAGAGATGCATAAGCAGGATCTTGGAGCCGCTGCCACCTCAGCTACACTGTCTAAGCAACCTATGGCAATAATCATAGCCTCGTAGTTAGCGGGTAAAGCTACAAACAATCAAAAAAGGGCACTGTCAAGGGTCTATACTGTAAGGAACTTTGAGGACATATGTCGACAACATCGACGTCGCATAGTTCAATTTCCAATTGCACAGCAAGTAATAGGGTGCGATACCTTGTCTGCAGAGAAACCAAGAAAAACCAAAAAGTACTTCCTTGACACACGCTATATAAAAAAGCACATTCCAAATTTTCTGGAAAATTTTAAATGCGGGAACGAAACATTACTGGGAAACACTTTAGAGTCCTTATTCATTATCATGAAGTTTTGTAGGAAATCTTGCACGCTAAATAACCAATCATCATGCGACTTCAAATAACTCTTCAAATACTCCGTAACTTCCCCAACATAAACATGTTACTCTGAAAGGACAGGCAAGGCATCACACACTCTTCAGGTGGTGTTGCCATCGTACCCTAAATATTATTAGCCTGTCATCGCACGAATTTAAACACTATCCTTGAGACTGTGTCAACTCGCATAATAAATGCTAATATTTTAAGTAAGGTATGCTTTCTGTCATTCGCTTTCGTTGTTTGGCGTTAGAGCTCTCGTTTTCGGACTGTCATTTCCGAGTCAACCAATTTATTTACATCGGTAGGCGACCTCAATTTATAGAATCCACTATGGGGCTATTTTCACATGAATGCACGAGGTCCCCTCGCGGAACTTTATCGAACGTTATGAGCAGTGTTTTTCTAAAGCACACTACATGCTATATTATTGCCACGTATCCAAAAAGACGTAGCTATCTTGTAGAAAAAACTAATCTCTAGGAGCGAACTTGTGCTCCCTTAACAGCTCAAAAAATACGAAGATGCCGAAACAGCAGTCAACAAAGTGACGCGTGTAGACTGGTGTCGGCGATTCGAACGACGGGGCGTGTGCTCTGCGGTCATTTTTCTCTCGGCGTGAAGGCTTCTCGAACAGTCGAATCGAATCCAGAATATTGTAGATACCCGGAGAATATTCTAGGATGGTGATGTTTGTTCGCGTCACTCTATCTATAAAAAGAGATATTAAGGAGTTTTAGCTGACCGTCTTTCACGGTCCGTTCCAATCCGATAGCAAGCGGAAGCCCCATTGCGCGTGCGTGGCGCGCTTGGCCGCGAACGGTATTTGCTGTGGTTGCGCTAAGCGTGCCGCCGATACCTGAGCGGAGCGTCGAAAACGGTCAGCCTCAACTCTCTAATGCCTGCGGCATAAAGAATAGAACCTCCGCTTCACTTGGCCCATGGATGACACAGATAACAAGCCCAGCGCAGCCGGTCCTCAAAAACAAAACGTAAACAAACCAACCCAAAACATGGTTCGTAGCAATATAGGGCAGAACAGTTGATCATATATTTACTCTTCTATAAGCTTACATCCCCGGGAGCAGTAATGGAAAAAGAACTGTGCGCTTCCTGACCTAGAGCCAGATTACCTGATGCGTTTTCGCCTTTCTGAGGCGCTACTTTCACTCACGCTGACCCGGCTACGCCGATGTCTGCCGGTGTTTGGGCAATATTTTTTGCCTACTGTACGTCACAAAAACACAGATGTGGAAGCGAGGGCTGCGATTTCATAAACGCAAAGCGGGATAAATTGCGGCTCTGTGACGAATATTGCAGCGGCACTAAAAGCAATGTCTGCGAGAGCCAAAACGCGGCCATGGCGTCTGCATGGCCCTACAACTATCATCAAAGCATCTGGTTACTTCAGGTTTGCCTTTGTTTTGTGCGCTTATTTAGTTATTATGTTTACGTCAAAACGCCAGCAGTATTTTCTAATGGCGGAGCCGTGGTTGTAGGCTTCTAAGGGCAACGTTTGCTAAATTTCTGCACTGTGAGTAGACTACTGCCAGCGGACGTAAAACCAGCATCTCCGATGGACGAAAAGGCGTCAAGGCGTCTGTATGACCGTGAAACGGATATTATGGCGTTTGCTCATTCCAGCTATATTTGGGATTTTGGATTTCGTTATTTGTCTAACGTACCTCTACACGCAGGCAGTTTTGAAATAGTGGTGCAGCCTTGGGTATCAGCTTATAAGGCAACACGGGTTACATTTCTGGAGTCAGAATACAGTATTGCATAACGGGAGTACAAATAGCTTCTTAGAGATAAAAACACATCAAGATCCAAGGCTTGAAACACAATGGACACCAGTTCGTCGCGTAACATCCCGTATGCCTATGTCTGTTGCAATATTTTTTTCTCTTATATACGTAAGAAAACTGGCAGTCTTTTTGCAGCGGCGCAGTCTTGCCTGCCAACTATAAGGACAATGCGAGTTATATTTCACCACTGCGAACAGAGTATAGCCAGCATCAGTGAAAGCAGCATCTCCGAAAGACAAAAAAACGCGAAAAAATCTTGATGACCATTCAACGAACCGGAGGTCTCAGTATTGCTTCAGCACAACTTTTGAAGCTTGGAGTGCAGCCGGGTCTATAAGTAAAACTTATTCCGGATAGCTAAGATGCTGAACTAGATAGGTGCCACCACACTAGTTATGGTAAGGCACAGAAACCGCACACCCTCACCACGGAGTGTCTTGGCGATTCTGGTTACTACTTCTTCCTCACATCCCATGGCGGACCAATGCGAATTCCAGTCCAGAGTTCTCTAATGGTGCATAGCACCTGGACACGGTGCCAGTCAGGCCAGGGGTACGAGACAGGAGGCTAAACGTAGCTGAATGCGGGCAGGTCACATTTAAAACTTTATCCTGGAAAGGTTTAGCACATGATCCCTGCATAGCGAGAAAAGAGCCGCTGTACTAATGAAGGAGCTCTCGAGTATTAGGTGAGATGTCTTATCATAGGCGAAGTTAGAAGAACTGAAGAAGGCGTTAAGGAACTGACTAAAGGATATATTCTGTGTACTATAGTTATCAAGAATAAAGAGAGCATGAGCTGGGACTATAAATCCACAGAAAAGTAACAGGAAGACAGTTAGGATATCTGTAGCATCAACGAACATGTTCGCAGTACTACAAATGAACCTAAACAAGCGATGCAGCCTGAAAGTATTACAAGCCTACTCACCAACAGCTAGCTACGATGGTGAATTCTTATAAAGATTCTACGAGGACGAGGAATGAACAATAAAGAAAGGAGCAATACAGTTCCGGAACGTTATGAGAGAATTTACCGCAAAAGTAGGATACAAACGAATGGAAAAGAAGTTCAGTGGAAAACTTTGAAATGGGAATTTGTTGCAGCGAAGAAATGCACTGGGATGATTTCAAGTAGAAAGAGCCTAAAATAATGAAAACAATATTCTACACACAATGTAACAGTAGAGATGCAAACGTACCAAAGGTAAAACAAAAACAAAATACACTTTTAATAGGTGACAACGCACGTATTGTGCTGGACGTGGATGTACTAAGAAAGATTTAAAGCAGCACTCATTGAATGGTTAGCTGCAAAGTATCTGTCAATCGCACAAAAGATAGAACCACACAGGTTAAAAGTGAAAACCAGACATGAAACCAGTCAGAGTAGGACGCAAAAGTTTAAAACTTTCCTTGACACAAAATTCACACTTTTAACAGGAATGGAGGAGGATTGCGTGGACAGCCCCAATTCCGATCAAAAAACGGCCATTATGCAATCAAGAACAGCTTTTCGAGCAAGAGCCTGTGGGGAAACCTGTATAAAATACCTGAGAAAACGAAGGAAACAGTTGCAAATGAAGGAACATGAACGGTCAAATACCGCGCTTCAGTTTCAGTTAGCGTAGCTGTGGAAATTAACGCAAATAAAACAAACGACATTCGTGCATACAACATTGAAGTGATCGAAGAAAAACTGTAAACAGGCGGAAGTTTAGGAGCAACTATACCCAAACTACCTAAAGGCAAGGAGAGCATGTAAGAACTCAATAACGGGAGTGGTAACCTTTCATCTCGAAAAACAAACTTCGCGCAAATTACCTGGGACAAGAATCCATGAAGAGCGCACTGCGCTTGTGCCGTCTTCACGTGTTCTTGTCCCCGTTAATTTGCTCGCAGTTTGTTTTTCGAGATGCATCATTACCAACTCGCCAAACTCTCAACCCTTTTAGCGGTAACGTTACACACACAGAATACATTATAAAAGTTGCAGAGCGATTCTACACCAGGCTAAATTTCTTCGAGGTTACGCAATGAAAAACAACTAATCGAAAAGGGTCTGCATACGCAAGCGCACTTATGCCAAAAAACGAAGTTGAAAAGGCAATGCAGGACATGAAAAGAGTAAAATCTGCTGGTGCCGATGACCTAATCATGGGTGTTTTGACAAGATGAAGTAGTTATGGTACTGGCAATTACAGCTGCAATATCTTTAAAGGCTTGATGAATAAAAGGGTCCATAGCGTGTAAACATGGCAACATAGTTGTGATTCACAAAAGAGGGGAAAATAAATACTTAAGAACAACACACCGATCAGCCTGCTCAAATTTTCATACGAGCATCTTAACCAAGTAATATTTACCCGAAAAAGTAACAGCCTTCCTCCTTCCTTCTCGACAAGGAAGGCGTCTTTCATGATGTCGACGCACTTCGCTATACTGATGGGATACTTTAACGCAAAGATTGATAAGAAGGAAACTGGAGAAAGGCCCATGTTAAACTTCCAATTAAACGATAGCAATCGTCTAGGAAATACACTGGTGGCATTTGCGAAGAGAAAAACACTAATGTTTTGAACACGTTTTTCCACAAACAAAATAATAGAAAATGGGTAGGGAAATGTCCCACTGGTACAACGAAAAACCAACTCGACTTCATTCTAGGTGACAACAGTGCCTTCTTACAAGTCATAGAGGTGCTAAGTGAGAATCGCAGTAGCGATGACGCGATGGTTACATGTTACATAAGGCTGGATCTTCGAAGAGAAAGAACGAAACTCGTTAAGTAAAATTGACCTTTGGGCTAGTTGGTTTTGATTCATCGTAAGTAGCGCTTGAAACGGTTCACAGAAGACACGCATGGCGGTGCTAACTCGCAACTGACTTTATTAGGCGTAAACACAAATACATACTCAGAAATAACCCGTGCCCAGGTCAACCCCGAAAGTGCAGTTTGGTAAACACAACGGTCACAGGATTACGATTAAAAAACACAAGATTACGCTGCACATATTCACCAACCAACCCGCAAAACACCTACGCCTTCTGGAAACCTACAAGTCAGCCCAGTCCGATTAAGCCGCCGACTTCAAGATTTACAATCCGAGTTTGTCTACTTCCAGAACCGACCAAGAAAAAGACCGCTGCAACCTACTGCATGGTGGAACAAGACACTGCTCCATCGTCCGGCAACAACCCCGGGAACCACCATCGTTCCTCGGCTCCCCCGGTGGAGACCCGGAGGACTGGTTTGAGAAAGTTGGGCGCGTCCAGATCTTGAACTGTTTTGAAAACAGAGAAACTTTTCGACGTGTGTTCTTGTATTTGGAGGATGCAGCTCGAAATTAGTTCGAGAACTATGAAAGTTCTCTGACTCACTGGAATCTCTTTAGGAGAGTTTTTTATAACATTTGCCACCGTCATGCGAAAGGAACGAGCAGAACTTTTGCTAGAGTCGCGCACTCAACACCCCAACGAAGGGGTAGTGACCTTAGTAGAGAAGATGAAGAGAATTTTCACCGTGCCGTCCCAAAAATGAGAAGAAGGAAATACGCTAACGTTTCCGATATCAGGGGTTAAAGCATGAGCTTGTGGGATAACATAACTTTAATGTTTCCGCACAGAAGGTTCTACAACAACTGCCCCCGAATCGGGGCACATACACAGTTTTCTTGCTTCTTTCGGGCGAGAGTGTTCTTATCGCCGTGCCCGTGTTTAGAGGTATCGACGCGAAGCGCAGGCGCAGAAGCGGCGCCGAACCGTTTCGCCACACCACCCCCCACGCAGATAGGAGCCGTCAGGATTGAAGAGGTTTGGGGACCCACACCTGGCGTCCAAAGCGGGTGGTGTAGGGTGTCGGCCTAGGTGTTGCGGGCTGTTGTGGGCGAATTACAGGAGGCGTGCGGGAGTTGATGGTCTCCTGGGAAAGGATGTATGATGGCTTTAGACGGTCGATGGAAACGCTAACGTCCTTTCCACTGATTTGCAGGGTGAATGTTTTGTTGTCGCGACGAATGACTTTATATGGTCCAGAGTAAGGCGGTTGGAAAGGTGCGCGTACAGTGTCGTCGTGGAGGAAGGCATGCGAGCATGTTGCCAAGTCCTTAAACACGAACGGGGTCGGCTTGGTGTGGCGTGCTGCTGGTGACGGGGCAGCGCGCCCATTGTGCGACGGAGCCGAGCGACGAAGTCTGCAGGGTGCGAGCTCGTTACGTCAGTAGTCGGAGCAGAGAGGAGTTCTCCAGGTAGTCGAAGCGGCTCCCCGTAGACAAGTTCCGTGGGCGTGGCTTGAATGTCTGGCTTGAATGTTGCGCGCAGACCAAGAGCGACGGCGGGGAGAGCTTCGAGCCAGGTTGAGTGAGGGTGACACATGATGGCTGCCTTGAACTGCCGGTGAAACCGTTCAATCATCCCGTTGGCGCAAGGGTGGTAGCTAGTTGTCCGTGAACGTTCGAACCCGGTGGAGAGCCGGAGGAGCCTGAAGAGTTGGGATTCGAATTGCCTTCCTTGATCGGTTGTGACTCGACGAGGAGTGCCGAAGCGTGAAATCCAGCCGGAGAAGAAGGCTGATGCGACGTCTTCTGCGGTGATCCTTTCGAGCTGCCACACCTCGGGCCAACGAGTGTAACGATCAATGGTGGTGAGGCAATAATGGTAAGGGCCGGCCGGTGGGAGGGGACCAATGATGTCGATGTGGACGTGCTGAAAGCGTTCCGGCGGGAGGGGGAATTCTCCCAGTGGCGAGGTGACGTGCCGGGTGATTTTGGCGTGCTGACATTGAATGCACGTGCGTGCCCAGGTGCGGCAGTCCCGTTGCATTAGGGCCACGCGTACCGGTCAGTCACAAGGCGTGTAGAAGCTCGGATGCCGCGATGACTGAGGTTGTGTAACTAGTTGAAGATTTCTTGGATAGCAAAAAAGGGACGTATGGTCTCACTCGTCCTGTTGATATGTCACAGTAAAGTGCGTCCGTCGACCCAGGGATGGTAACTTTTTGAAGTTGAAGGGAGGAGCCATTCTTGAGGAGCTGCTGGAGTTGGTGTTCGTTTTCTGAGCTTCGGAGAGGGCGTCGGTCGTAACGGTTGGTAGCTCGACAGCCGAGACGCGGGAAAGTGCGTCGGCGACCACGTTTTCCTTTCCGCTGATGTGTTGGATATCTGTGGTGAACTGAGCGATGAAGGACAGTTGGTTTCTGCTGGACCGGTGGAAGCTTTTCGCGGCGTTGGGAGAAAAGCGTAAGTGATAGGTTTATGGTCGGTGCATATCGTGCAGTGCTGTGCCTCGAGGATGTGGCGAAAGTGTTGGACTGCTTCGTAGATGGCAAGAAGCTCTCTGTTGTAGGCTGGCCAGGTCGTATCCGCAGGGGGCGAGGTTGCATCGACGATGCTGCCGGAAGGCGGGGGCGGCTTCGGGGAAGAGAGTTTCTTGAGAAGAACGCCAAGGGCGCCAGTTGTTTCCCACGCGCTGCATGAGAGAGGCTCCGACGGCGGTGCTAGAGGCATCTGTGAAAAGACCCAGGGGCACCTCTGGCTTGGGATGGGATAGCAGCGTAGCGTTGCAGAGGGCAGTTTTGCAGTCTTCGAACGCTTGCGTTAAGGCTGGGGTCCAAGTGACAGGATGGTTGCCGCGTTGGCCGGCCAACGCATCATGAGAGGGGCCTGATATGGGCCGCTTTAGGCACGAAGCGCCTGTAAAAGTTGAACATGCCCAGGAAACGGCGGAGGTCTTTCGCCATGGCAGGCAGCGCGTAGTTTTGAAGGGCCAGGATGCGGTCAGGCAAGGGTCTAGTTCCTTCTGAATAGATTTCATGGCCAAGAAACGTGACGACGGGGGCGCCGAGCGTGCTCTTCTGAACGTTTATGAGTAAGCCGTGTTCGTCGAGACGCTTGGAAACAGTTGACGAAGGTGTTGGCGATGTTCCGTTTCGTTGCGGGGAGAAGATCAAGATGTCGTCTAGGTAGACGAAACCGAAGTCCAGGCCGCGGACGACGTCGTCGATGAAGCGTTGAAAGGTTTGTGCCGCGTTGCGGAGACCAAAACTATGAAAGGGAATTCAAATAGGCCGGAGGGCGTGATAATTGCGGTCTTGGGACGTCATCCGGAGGGGCGCGATAATCTCCGCAGGGGCGACAGCCATTGGTCTTCTTTGGTACAGATGAAGCGGTGAGGCGTAAGGTCCCTCCGAGCGGCGGCAGTACCTTCGCATAGCATGGCTTCGAATTCGGCCTGTGCGATTCGTAGGCGGTCCGGGGCTAGGCGACGGGCGCTGGCATGAGACCGAGGGGCCGGGAGTAGTGGGGATGTAGTGCACGGTTGAGTGGCGCACCTCTCGCGGACGCCTGCTAGGTCGAGTCAGGTCGGGAAATTCTGCGAGGATGGCATGGGACGGCGACTGGTTCCCAATGGTGAGTGCCTTGACGTTAGGCTGTTGGGTGGTCGCACGTTGGCCCGGCGTGGAGAGGCCTGTTGTAGCGTCGATAAGTCGGTCATATCGGCAGTCAGGTAGAAGATTGTAGTACGCCAAAAAGTCGGACCCGATCATTGGCTCTGCGACGTCGGCGATGACGAAATTTCATGGGAAATCCCGACACAGATTTTTGAAGTTGATGTTAATGCGGAGCGAGCCGTAGGTCTTGATGCCCGAATGGTTCGCCGCACTGAGCTCAAAGGACGTGCAAGGACGCTTGTCATGCAGGAAGGTTCGGGGAAAGCAACAGATGTCGAGCCGCAGTCGACAGGAACCGCCGCTTAGTGACTTGGTCGGTGACAAATATGCGCCGACCTCTAATTTTGCAGCTCGCGGCCGTCTCTACGGGGTGCCGTTGAAGTTTCCCTGACGTCCAGCTGAACAAGGTGGTTGACATTTCCGGGCTTTGTCCCCGAAGCGGCGATGGTAGTAGCAGGGGCCGTTTTTTTTGGTGCGATGAAGCGGCATTGTTGTCTTGGCTTTGGGGGCGTTTTTGTGGACGCAGTTCGGCTTTGATCTAGGCGCCTTTGAATTGAGTCCAGCTGACGGGTGATTTCGTCGATACGGCGCGCGAGCTCGCTGCTGGACTGTCGGGCGTCAACTGCGTTGATGGTGAGAGGCGATGCTGGCAAAGAAATATTGACGACTTGGTCGGTGATGTGGAGAGCTGGTCCAGCGGCAGATTCGGCTGCACCTGGAGGATGGCCTACGCATGCGCGGGGAGACGCTGAATCCAGATGATACGGATGAAGGAGTCATCGAGGGGTGTGCTGCCCAAGAGGTCACGAATGTAACGCAGGAGCTGCGATGGCTTGCGGTCACCGAGTTCTTCGTGCGGGAGTAGGTGACGCACCTTCTCGTTTTGTGAGGGTGAAAGCCGGCGGATCAGTTCCCTCTTCAGGTTTAGGTATCGGTCATCAGCCAGGGATTTGCAAGGATATCGCGAACCTCAGTCGCGTAGCGAGAGTCTAGATGGGCGACGAGTAGTCGTAGCGCGTCCGGTCCTGGGTGATGCGTTTCCGTGGAAAACTGCGCCTCGACTTGAGCGAACCACACGTCAGGCGCCTCTGCCCCAAAAAGGTGGAAGTTTGACGGCGACCCGACAGACGTCCGTGTCGGTGGCGGCCGCACCCAAAGGAGGCGCCCGAGGTGGCAGGGCCGTAGGAGCGAAGTTTTGGGGGGCGTGGCCCAAGCGGGGCGGTGCATGACGTCGGACGAGAGCGCTTCATTTTGATTGCGCTGCTGCTGTTCCCGGAGCTGCTGCTCTTGGTTCTGGATCACTTGCTGTTGGGCCTGCAGTTGTTTTTGCAGTTGTTGTACTTGTTGTTGAAGGCAGCAAGAGTTTCCTCGTCGGCCATGGCGGTGCGGTACGTTCGTTTTCGGGTCACCAGATGTGGGATGACATAACTTTAATTTTTTCCGCACTGAAGGTTCTACAACAACTGCCCCCGAATCGGGGCATACACACAGTTTTCTTGCTTTTTTCGGGCGAGAGTGTTGTTATCGCCGGAGACCGTGTTTAGAGGTATCGACGCGACGCGCAGGCGCAGAAGCGGCGCAAAAGAAGCGGCGCCCAACCATTTCGTCACAAAACTTTTTGCTTGTAGTGTCCGTAACCCTCCAAAGACGGTGGCTGAATTTGCGTCTGAGGCAGCGGCGATAGAGAAGACGCTTGAAGTTTCAACGAGGCAGTACGACCGCCCAGCCAATACGATGGTTTCAGAGACGATCGGTGCCGGGGCTAGTAGCTCCGACACACTACGCTGGACCATCCGTGAAGTGGTGAGGGAGGAGCTGCGGAAAAATTTCCCGACGATGCCGGAAACCCAAGTCACTTCCCAACTGAAGTGATCCGGGAAGAAGTTCAAAGCACATTGGGAACTTCTATGCCATTCGAGGTACCCCGCGAGCCACAAGCTATAACGTACTCCCTGGAATAGCTGACCCCATTTATAATGCCGGATGGCCTGTAAGGCTTCAAGCTGATCACGTTTGGGCTGTGTACGCTGTCAAGGAGTAATGGACACTGCGCTAGCTGGCCTGAAGTGGCACACCTGCCCCGAATACCTCGACAACGTTGTGGTGTTCCCCCGAACTTTCGACAACACCTTGCCAGGTTGGAGTCTGTATTCGAGGCCATTCGTACGTCGGGGTAAACTCTGAAGCCTGAAAGTGCCGTTTTGCGTACGAGGAACTCGTGTTTTTGGGCCACGTCATCAACGCCGCAGGAGCCCCAACCTGACCCGACAAACACTTCAGCCTTAGCGAACTTCCAAAGACCCAAAGACAAGAAGGGTGCCCGAAGATTTTTTGGATTAAAAATTAAAAGCGCGACTTAGACAACAACACTAAGGAAGGACAGCGGCAGAAGCGCTCACAATAAACTAACATGTATTGAGGCATCGTCTCATATTTATACATGCATCATCAGTAGCATACGCACTTTGGTACACTCTATGGAACGCATAAACAGAGGACATGATCAAAGTGACGTTTTCAAAAACTCGAACTCGCTGGAACACAAAAGCACAGAAGTATCATTGACGAGCTTGTCCCTTTTCTCCATACTACAAAACGGTTCCAAGAGCACCCTCGCCACTTTATTATCACGTCTGCCGAGAATTCTAATCTTCTAAAAAAAAGTTCGGCATTTTTTCTACACACTTACAGGCCTGCAATCTTCGCATTGCGCTGGTAAATCTTACACACGTGTATTATTGTGAGAGAAGAACTAAGCTCGCGTGCCCAGTCATTCACACATCTGCCGTCTGGCCGATGTAGGCATCCCCGCTGAAAGCGGTATCTCGTAGACTACCCCAACGTCACAGGGCACAAAGCGCTTGGCATGCTTCTTTTCGAACTTTTTCGGTATGGGCTTGCCGGAAATTTCCGCACAGAGGCGGCCAAGCAAAGGCGGCCAACACCAGCGGCATTTTATACCGTTCTGCCACTTTTTTCAGGTTGGGCGCAACCCTATGTACAGAGAGCAGAACAACAGGCTTCGCCTTTCATTGTTCTGGCCCCTTCGCACCTACTTGGCCTTTGACTTTCCGCAGCAAGGCTTCGGCAACACCCACCAAGGCATACCTTGGGTAACCGACCGACAGAAGTCTCTTCAGTTGAGACACAAAGCGCTCTTGAACAGCATGTGCACTGGACTTCTTCAGTGCAGATTTTAAAACTAGAGACGCTATGGCCTTAACAGTATTTGAATTAGTTGATCAAAATTGCAAAAGCTGTTTACGGGAACGCGGGCGATAGACGCAACAAAGATGGTGGGGAGAAAACTTAAAATTAATATTTAAAAACTACAGGGTGTCGTGACTCCGAACCTTGTGTGCAAATGCAAGCCCCTTCCCATGGCGGCTAAAATTCTTTAAAATCAGCGGTATCAATGTAGTTAGCGAACACTGTTTTCTTAAAACCACTAAAAAATCGTCAAAATTTCCGAAAACACTAAGAACAACATTTTTCTCGAGCACTAAAAGCAAGTCCCGGTCGACACTAGCAAAACAAATATTGCATAAGACTGGGCGCAACGCATGACCAATACAAATTTCTTATTTATGAATTTGCGGGCATCCTTCGAAAGTACGAAATGTTGCGTCCAGATAAAAATCTAACAAACGCATAAACCAGTCCACCGACATACCACAAGAATTTTGTAACTTGACCGATCCGTTCACATCAATGCATTGCCAAACAGATGCAAACAGTTCCGAGTGCGGCACAGAATAGAAAAACCCTCGACGTCAACGGAAAAGCAAACCCCATCCAGGCATCATTCTTATTATAATCTATGACTTCAAGTGAATTTTTGGTGATAAGTTGGTCGTCGATGTTCAGGTTACCAATATGCCGCAATAAAAACCGGCCTAAATGTGCCGGCATAAATGTGCCAAGCCCCGCGCTCACTAACATTACACAGAAAGGGCATTTTAATTTTATGCGTCTTAGCTGTGAAAATCACGCTCAAACAATTGCTCTTTGAACTAGTAGCAGCCTTTGCAGGACGGGGTAGCTCAAATTCGTGACATAAGTCCACAGCCTTCGCTTTAACCTTTTGGCACTTGTCTTCACGGGTTTGAAGCTCTTTCCCTTCACGTGCCCTGCCTTCTCATCAGTACAACGGGACTTGCTTTTAAGTTTTGACAACGATGCTTTTCTGCGTGTTTTTAGATATGTCGATGGGTTTTTAGTTGTTTTTAAGAAAACGGTGTTCACTTAACTACATTGCAACCGCAAAAGTGATTTTAGAGAATTTTAGCCGCCATGGGAATCGTCTTGCATTTACACACAAGGTTCGAAGTCACGTTCACTCTGCAGTTTTTAGATAATAATTTTAAGTTTTCTTTCGACCATGTTTGTTGCGTCTACCGCCCTCGTTCCCCTAAACAGCTTTTGAAATTTTCATCATCTCATTCAAATACAGTTAAAAGGGTCATAGCGTCTCTCGTTTTAGAATATGCACTGAAGAAGTCCGGTGCACATGCTGTTCTAGAGAGCTTTGACTCTCAACTGAAGAGACTCCTGTCGGTAGGTTACCCAAGCTATAACTTGGGGGTTGTTGCCGAAGCTTTGCTGCGGAAAACCAAAGGCCAAGTAGGTAAGAAGCGGCCAGAACAACCGAAGGCGAAGCCGGTTGTTTTGCCTATATACTTAGAGTTACGAACAATGTGAAAAAATAGGCGGAACGGTACAAAGGGCAGGATGTGTTTTCTTCTTTAAAAAACCGTGGCCTCCTGTGTGCGCAAAGTTCTGGCAAGCCCAAACCGAAAAACTGTGAAAAGAAGCATGCCAAGCGCATTGTGCCCTTTGACGTCGGGGTAGTCTACGAGATACCGCTTTCATGCGAAGAGGCCTACTTCGGCCAGAATGGCAAATGTGGAAATAACCGGGCAAGCAAGCATAGTTCCTCTCTTGACAACAATACGCCCGCGCGACCCCCCGCGGTGGCTCACTGGCTAAGATGTTGTGCTGCTGATCACGAGGTCACGGTTTGAATTCCTGGCCGCGGGGGTCCGCTTTTCTGATGGAGGCGAACAGGATAAACGTCCGTGTGTACAAGATTTCGGCGGACGTTAAATATTCTTAGCTGGTCAAAATTATTCCCGAGCCCTCCACTACGGCACTCCTCATTGCCTGCGTTGCGTCGCCGCGTTGAACCCTATAATCAATCAACAATACGCGCGCGGATTTCCCAGAGCATTGCGAAGATTGTATCTCTGTTAGTGCTTTGAAAAAATGCAGACCTTTCTTTGAGCAGATTAGAATTCTCGGCAGGAGTTATATAACAGCGGTGACGGAGCTTTTTGAAGCGTTTTATAATAAGCAAAAAGGGGGCAAGTGCGTCAGAGATACTTCTATGCTTTTGGATGTCGGCGAGTTCAGGTTTTTCAAAATGTAACTCTGATCATGTTCTCTGATGCATTCCATGTAGTGTACCGAAGTGCGCATTCGCCTGATGATACATGTATAAATATGACACGATGCCTCAATAAATGTTAGTTGCAAGTGAGAGGTTGTCCCATCGCCCTTCTTTACTGTCGTTTAAGTCGCGATCCTTTTTTTAAATCATAATGCACCAACTGGCCCGGCAGATTTGTTTAATGAAGATTTCTCGGAGTGTGCGCATACTAGCGGAGCTTCGTCCCAAGCTTCGCACGCATTGCAGAGCCACTCACGCGCTTGACCGAAAGAGAGCGCCCCTTTCAGCTGGGAAAACGCCCAGGACAAAGCATTCTGCGGCCTGCCACAACGCCTACAAAACCCGCCCGCGCTCGTTCATTTCGACGAAAACGCCGATACAGAAATGTACACGAGCGCCAATGATATAGCCTTGGGTGCTATCCTTGTCCAAAAACAAAGCGGTGGCGAAAACGTAATCGCCTATGCCATCCCTGGTCTGTCGAAGGAGGAGAAAATTACTCTGCCTCGTAGAAATAGTGTCTCGCAATTATATGGGCGATGTGAAAATTTCGCCCTGACGTCTATGGTTTGAAGGTTTTGACAGACCACCATGTGTTAAGTTGGCTCGCCAGTTTGAAGGACCCCTCGGGCCGTCTTGGGCGGTGCAGCTTGCGTTTACAAGAGTTCGACGTTACCATCGTCTATAACACCAGCACGAAATACTGCGACTCCAACTACCTCTCCCGCTCCCCCGTCGACTCACCATCACAAGACTCTGATGAAGACACCGCTTTCTTCTGAGTTTTGAAGTAGAGCAATCTAGCTGCCCAGCAACGTGCCGACCCTGACTTACACATGATGATCAACTACCTCAAAGGACGCATTGTCGCCGTGCCTAGGGCTTTCAAACGGAACTTACCAGTATTCACCCTGAAAAACCCCTTCCTTGTGAAGAATTTCAGCCCCAGAACGGGAACGATGTATCTCCTCGTCATCTCCGCAGATCTTCGTGACGAAAAATTTGAAGAGTGCCACGAGGACGCCTCTTCTGGACATCTCGGCACAGCTCGAACAATTGGAAGAATCAAGTCGAGGTACTACTGGTGCCGTTTTACATCCGACATCAACCGCTACGTCCGGAGCTGCCGTGACTTCAACGACGAACGAAAAATTTACAGCATCTTCCAGGGGGAAACCCTGATGAGGATGCGAAGCATCATGGGGGTTCCGTGTGGTTTGATTGTGTTGCCGTTATGTTGAGTTATCTGGTGTTTAGTAGCACCAGAAAAAATTTCGTGTCCGGGTGCACACTGGTGGGAAAGGCACACAAGTACTGCTGTGTTACGGTATGTAGGCGGTGGTTCTCGAGGCGCGGAAACTCATCCATCATATTCTTGTCTATGTCGTCGTCTGTGTGGTAGAATCGGTAGTCTCTGTCAGCGTTGGTGAGGTAAATATTATTGACGTTGGTGCATCGGCTGAGAGCAATGTACACGCCCTCCTCTACGCATCTTTGTCTTCTCCTTTTTTTCAGCGGTTCCCCTACGGGAAGATGAGGATGTTGGTGGAACGCAAAGCTATCCTGTGATGGATTGTTTGGTTGGGCAGTTCCTAGGGACATCCTGCCACCATCATCATCAGAGGCGCTGCGGACGCGGCACGGACGCGGGACATCCACCGAACAAAAGTTGCTTTGCATCTTAAACGCCGCCGTCATGACCCACCGTACTTCTGGAGCCAATTGACGTCCTGCCGAGTTCCTCCCACAGATTAAAAGGAACTGATTGGAATGGAACGTGACGCCCATTTCAGACGTCACGATCCGAGGAGAAGTGGATTGTCGTAGCGACCGACTACATGACGCGCTACTCAGGGACCGCCGCTCTTCAGTGGGGACTGCACAAGAAGTAGTGAAGTTCTTCATAAACCAAGTTGTGATGCGGCATGAAGCCCCTGAAGTCCTAATCACAAACCACGGACCGGCCTTCACTGTGGATCTTATGCAATAAATCTTACGCTACAGCAACACAGATCACCGAACAACAACGGCGTACCACCCCCCAAACCAACGGAATAACGGAACTTATGAAAAAGATGATCGCGGATATGTTGTGTAGTAGCATCCTTTTAATTGAACGAGGAAGATGTGCAGATACCTTTTAAACGCAGTATCACATTCGTGTGTATATTCATGTCAACCTTGCGGCTAAAGAACTTGCTGTCTCGGCAAACTAAAATTGTTTTATATTATTCCTGAAATGTAGCTCTTTTTTTACATCCAAAAGGTTGCGGGATCCGACTAGACCCTGACATTTCACCCAATTATAAATATTTCCCATAAAATAAACGCAAGTTTGTGAGTGTAATGTTAGACGAAAACCTAAAGCTCATTCTTCACCAAAGCACTTAAATACCAATGCCGAAATTAATGACCGTTCTCCACAAAAGAAATGCCTTTACCAAGCGCGTGGCTTGATGGCTGCAACAAAAACTACGCCTTTTTATGTATTTCTCACTGTTCCAAATGTGTGTACTAGTATTGTGATGTGACCATTTTTTTCGTGAACATCTGCCACAATTTTGCGTACCTTTTGATACGGTATTTATTACCTGGAAAGGCAATCACGTAGGCTTTTGTGCCACGCTGCGCTAAGCAGAACGCTCATCTAGCCGGGTTCCAGTGGTATGGTCGCCGTCGAGGAACGCGGCCCGAGCAGCTTTCGGTGACCGGCTACCTCAGCATTACCTCCCGAGTTCAACCAGAACCCTACAGGCCAGGAACTCCCTTCAATTGCTCGCGGAGCTTACTTCATTTAAATGTTCAAAATAATTTTTTATTATTTTGGAGCTCTAGATCTCAGAATTAGGCATTTGGAAACAATTTTTTTTGTTCCCATCGGTGATGACCCTTTAGGATTTTATTTATTTATTGTATGCTGTGCGGTAAAACAAGGCGTCAATGAAAACGTAGTCCAAAATTTATCAGTTGAATTTCTGCCAGCATTTTCGGAACCCGAGAATGTCTACGCGAAGGTGGAACAAAAATTGGTGGCCAAGTCGCCAGTAAAGATTGCCCCGTCTGGCCTTTTCTGAGTAATTTCACGGGTACGTTTTTTTAACTACCCTGAAAGCTGCGCCGTTTTTTTAGAATCATATTGGCGAGTTTCGGGAAAAAGTATAACTAGTTCGGTGCTTTTATGGCTTTCCTGTATAGAACATATTCAATGGTTGTAGGACTCCTCTAGGGACTGTAAATTAAAACTGTAATGAACGAAAACACGCTCTTTCTCTTATTGGCCTCGTTTTTGAAAGAGTGACTATAAAATAGGCCAGTATTGTTAGTAGAGACTCGCCTATGGTGAGCAAGTCCTTCGAAATGTAACCTTACAATTCGTGCAAACTAATTCCGGTTCTAGTAAACCGACCGCTTTTTAAATCAAATTTTATAGCTATAACTATAAAAAAGATCAGGTTATAATGGCTGCAAAATCTGCACAAGCTTAAAATCTCGTGCACTGAATATAGGTATTGTGACGAACAACGCGAATATTCGTGGTGAACGACAGCGAATAAATATCACCTATTAAAGCTAAGAATGTATAGACAAGAACTTGTCCGTCACCGTGATTACTGCAAGATCTAAAACAGTCGTTGTGAAAGATGAAACGCGAGTTCGTGGGGGGGGGGGAGAAATAACGTACACATAAAATCAAAACAAAAATATAGAAATTGCTTTGGCCTTAGCACAGACTCAAATGTGGCACATCACTTGACCAAAATATATTAGGGCAAAAACTCCACAGCTAAGAACACTATGACATCAGAGAAACGCTCCATAAATGTAGTTACAGTACGGTGAAAGTAATCTACAAAGCGTTGATTACTTTCAGCAGGCGCCAAAAAGAAGCTGTTTTCACTTCTGATAGCAATCATTTGTGCAATGGCGAATAAAGTAAACTACAATTAAATATGATCCATATCCAGGGACAGGTAAATTACAACAGCATGAGTGAGCAACGTGTCGATGATGCGCATGTAAGTATTTTGTACCCTCAAACAATTCACAGCTATCAATCGCTGAAATAAGCGACGTTGGTGCCAAAAACATTGTGGCTGAGTCACATGTAAAAATAGCTGCATTTAGTATCAAGTGTTTCCATAAAATACTCATGAGGCTGGTGAAGACATCAGAAAGTAATTATTTATAACAACGTCCAAAAGCCTCCAAACGTCGCTAATGCGCTGCACATGGAAGTCGTAAGGTCGGATAATGAGCCTAATATCTATCGGAAAGTTGTGTATTAAGCGATTGTTTAGTGAAATCGGAAAGCAAACAAAAACTCTCATCATAAAAACTGTAGCCGTAGGGTTTCTCTTCTAGAAGCAAGTCGTTATGCTGCAGCTTCAAAGAAACGTTCCTCTGACAAATGCCACTAGCTTTTTGTTGGTTTGATCGCCTGAACAGAATATTTCTCAGTTATAGAGTTGCCGATATCGTTAAAGTTTCATGTAGAGGTAATATTGCTTGCTTAATTTGAAGATGAATGCCTTATATCACCTGGTCTATTTTATTTGAGTCGGTCCTAGATTAAGCGCTATCTCAATCGCATTTCTTGGCTCTGGGATTCTAAAAGGGTATCAACCTTTTTAAATAGTTTTTGAAGTTTTGATTCGATTTTTTACTACAGTTTGTTAAACCTTCAAATAATGTTTTTGCATCCCAAGATGTTCCCAAACTGAGCTGTTTTTGGCATATTCCAGACTTCTCTCTTCTAGGGTCGTCATGTAGTCGTCCGGAATGCATGAGTTTTTTCTAAAACACTTGTTCGTCAGACAGTTTTAAATAAAGCCTGGCATTTAAATTACATTATGCCTTAGGTTGATGTGGTTACTTTGCTCCTAAATGCGTCCCGGATCGTATTAATATTATTCAGGCTGCAAAAACTTCACTTGTTTTATTTCGATTGCTTGAATTTATTATGTCAATCTCTAGAGCAAACAAAAATGTCGCTACATTTTTTATTTGAACATGGCTACAAATATCACGAGGTGATATAGTTCGCGGGACCCAATATTTCTTCAACATCAAGCATAACAAGAGCTTGATATATCTTACGTACACAATATCCCTTAACGACAGATACACTTCTTGTCGCAGGAACGGAATCGCGCAGACGTTTTCGGGCGTATCGCGCACACTTAAGTGTTACTAAGCGTGTGCAAAGAAGTAAGCGCAGATACACAACCACATTCGTGAAGGTTCCACGCTGATTAGGCTTAGTGCTCTAGCCCACCGCTCTGTATATTCCAGGAGGGATATGCATGTTAATGACGTGACGACGAGACCGGTTTTCCGGTGACGCCCATTGCACAGCGTCATGCAACAAAAGCCGCATGGTTCCGACGCTATCACGGCTAGCACAGCGGCATCTGGACAAGCTTCAGAGCAGTTATACGAACTGAAATCTTGAGTGAAGCCTGTCACCGGTTCTGAAGTACAAATAATTTTATGTATGGAATATTACGTTCACCCGTGCACTATCTGGTGGCCGTGGGGTAACCTTCAGATAATGTTGCTATCATGACAGCACACTAAATTCTAATTATTGCCTCTGTAGTTGCGCTTGCGGGAACGACAGAGAGGATGTCTTATAAAGACGGTCCTGCCGCGTGATGCACCTGGCGATGACGGTCCAGCATACAGCGCAAGCCGTCGGTAAAATAGTCCGGAGAACGCTGCAAATTTGGTTTTGTGCAAATTGTGTATTGTTTAGAAAGTTTACGCTCGGATACAATTTGTCGTCTTGAAATAGGTAAATATTGTTTATTGAAACGATGGGTACTTTTATAAATTCTTTCTAAACTTTAACCGATTAAACTGCAGATAACAGGCTCACGAATAGAGCGCTATGTTGATGTTGCCGTTGGTAACCGGGTTTTTCAAGGTTTTTGCTATATTATACGGTATATGTTTCCTTTACAACTAGTATCAGATCTATTCTAGTAAACAAAACTATCGGAAACTTTGTGTAAAGTTACATTACCGCTTGTCGTGTTATGGATTTCAATGTACCGGTATTTGATAGTGCCAACACGACTCTTTTTGTTGAATTGTGGATTTTTCTTTCGGAATATTTAATTGGGTTCCATAGAATTCTTGCTTTCCTTGGATGCTCTTTTGGCTGCTCCTGGAAAGTGTGACAGTTAGCGCGTAATGTACGGACCACTTTGGTGTTCAACTAAACCCCAGGATAAACCTGTTTTATGAGATGAAATATATAATAAGTTGGTCCAATGGTTTGCCAAGCATATTTTCAAACGGAAGCAATGCTTGCAAACATCGCTAGTCCCGGTCCACTCTCGATTTACCAAAATATACGAAATTTTATAAGAAAACAAAAGCTATGTCACTTAACCTTTTATTGTTACGTGTCACCTCACCAAATTTGTTCCATGGCTACAGAGCCAATATGACACAAATGCTGGTAGGATTTGAATGGTGTATATACATTATGTCGGACATGAGATGAATCGATCCTGGCACCCCGCCACACACATTTTTCTCTTCCTCGAAAACAGGAGTGATTACCGATTGCCCATGGTCTTATTCCTAATATTATCTTTTCTTGGTTATGCAGTCGAAGCGACTGTGACTCTGCTCAGCCCAGTAATTGAATTGCGTACAATTGTAAGGGGTAGCAAGGGAAATGCCTAAGAAAGGCTGTATGCACAGCTTTTTGAACACAGTGAAGAGGCGGAAGCGGTAAATGCCCGTCCACTATCGAGAAAGACCAGTATAATACGCAAAACGTCATGGGCGGAGGCACAGCTAAGCAGTGCAAAAAAAGCTCTAAAGGGGTTTTGTTTGCACGGGGAATCACGCGAAAATTGTCCTGTAGTAGACTAACCAGACAGTAATAGCAACCACTATGAAGGCGAGTAAATAGGGAATGGACAAAAACACCCTGCTTCAGGTAAACTTTCCCCACTCCTGACAATCGTGCGCGTATTTTTATTTTCTATTCGAAGCACTCGAAGAACTGCGAAAAAAATTAAGTGTGCAATTGTGCCGTTCAATTAGAGCTCCCGCCTAATAGATTCGACAACTGCGCCTCTTGGCGCGTATAGATTAGGTGATCGCGAAAAACGTGGTCATCATGATAGTCCAAATCACTTAAAAGTATAGAAATTCAGTCAGAAATTTTTGTGGTCTTATATATTTCTGCTGTCTGAAAACGGGGAAATATTTTCAGCTGGACACACAGTGACTATAAATTTTTGCAATACGAATAAGGCAATTCACCATCGTCTTTTAATCGCCTGTTTCAATCACCTGCACACTGAGTGCATCAAAGATGTTGTAGTAAAAATTTTATAGCGGCCTGTTTTGAATAAGGATATTCTGCAAGTACATCGGCATGTTCATCAGGTGTAATATTCACCACGCAGCTTATCCGAGACTCGATACCTACCCTCAGGGAAAACTAGAGTATTCGAACAGGTTTCGTGTTTTGCAATTTTTTAGATATACTTGACCTGACGAGCAAAATTGTTTACATAATAAACTTACCAACAAAATAGAATATTGCCCAATATTTTAATCGTTGCTACAAAGTATAAATACTTTATTTTGTTGCTACAAAGTATAGTCCAGAGAACATTGTTTGATTTAGTTCTCTTCGGATTGTGTAAAATGACGTGTATAACGCTGGGTGGTCAAAGTGATATATTTGGGGACTACTTCATCGTATACGTAAAATGCGTCATCGTGAGTGCCCGACAATCAAAATAAGAATAAAAAGACCACAACGTTTTCGAGATGGGCAAACAGCAACATACAGACAAAGCACTATTGATCTGTCAAACTGATTTTTGCGGTTTGAACAATGCGTCACTGGTATAGTAAACGCGATGAAATACGAACACTGAAATTATCGCGTTACCTTAGATCTGCAAAGCCTGTTTGTCCCCTATGCGTCACGCAGAACACGTGCTACAACTGTGAAAATATTTGAATATTTGGTGATTTCCCCTATTGAGAATACTTTCGCCGTACTCTAAAAAATATAGGGAAGAGTAGTGCGCCTGATTTTGAAAATAAAACATGGAACACGCAGGCAGGACCGGCAGTGAGACCGTTAACGTGTGCACGAGCGATCACGTTGAACTCTGCTCCAACCCAGCGTTACTTGTACCATTGTCACAATACGTCCCCGAACCCACAGAAACCAAAGCTGCAGTGAGCAGTCGATCCAAGCAGTCGATAAGAAATTTGGTTCAACGAGACTCTGCTCCCTTTTCCTGTTAGATTGTACCACGGCGCGCAAGTGCACCTGCAAAAGGCACCGGGAGATGCCGCTCTCACCAATGTTCTGATGGCAATGTGGTTCGCCGCTTTGTCAAATCGTCACGAGCATGCCGTCCAAGATCAGCAAAGTGTAGGCGCTGTTGCCTGTAACTCGTGCTTCCCCGGAGCCACGCCCACTGCACACTACATACATTTTATAAGTGTGCACCGGCGTTGAAACACTTTGTTTAAAGCCTCTCCCTCCCGAAGTCCAGCGGCTTGAGGACTGGACAATGCCTCTGCCACCCGCCAATACATGGAAGCCTGATTTCTCTGTGGGATGTAACGTTTAGACCTTCCTCCGAATGTAACCTTTAAATCTTCCTCCAATTTGTTCAATCGCTAAGCCGACCGACGTGTCGGCCCTGCCTAAGAAAGTTTTTTTTAATGTTATTTTCAAATGACACGCACCAACCGACCCACCACGCTAATAAAGTCTGAATTTCTAGCCATACATACACAAGATTTGTATTGGTTGAAAATAAAGTTACTTCTCCTGTGCAATGACTGTGTAGTTTTTTAACATTACGAAGTAGAACAATATTGATATGTTAATAGTTTTAAAACGTGTCATGTACTACAACACGTTTTTTTTTCAATTCTTTTTGGTTTTTCTACCTTTTCCGCTCACTTTGGTACACCACTGTCTAAGGTAATGCGTTATGGGTTTATTACGCTAAATAAATATGAGTTACTGCAAGAATAAATGCTTCGCAGTCAGGCAAATGTTCATTGAATGGAATTTTATGCCAAATATGAAACCGTCATTTCGCAAAAACCATGATATTTACCAAAATTTCAAAACGCTATTTTTCAACAACGAACACAAGCTAAATTTACACAAAGCTTACAGCTATTTTTATGCAGCGGTTTGTACTCCTCACTACTACTAACATATATAAAAGAGTGTTGGCATGACTCGGTTCCTATCATCTGTAGGTTTACAGTAGAATCAAGACTTCTTTACTCTTATTGCTTGTTATTCGTTAGTATTACAATATAACCGCGATGATTTTGTGATTCATAGGTTACACAAAATCTACACGTATCCTTGTGTGTACACAACAAAAACTATTCGGTATCACGACTCCACTCATGTGTTTTCTGTTAACTCCGCCACTGCAAAGATATTGCCTCATTCACGTTTTTTCCGCAGTCTTCTTGTTGTCATTGAGTGCTTCACCACAAAATGTACGGGGAATGGTTCTTTGCATGGACGCAGTTTTTATCGAGATGGCTAAGGGCGCAGATGGGTCATTTTTTATTACAAATAAGCCTAAATGAAAAATCTGCTTTTTCTTCTACTTCTTCTTGTTCTTCTTCTTCTGTCTCAGAGAATTAATTAATCCAAAGGTCAATGAGGAAATGACTTCTATATAGCCATGTATTGTTTGTCTTCAGCTCGCATTCTTCATCTAGGTCTGATACATAACAATTGCTCAAAATTTTTATTGCTTCAAGGAATAAAACTAGCCCCTTTTGTGATACGAGATAAAAAACACAATTCCGCTTTTGCAGAAAAAATAGAACCAAACTCACCAAATTAGGGTACTGGCAAAAAAGTATTTTTCTTTGGCCATAAAATACTTTTTCTTGATTTCTCGGATACCTCGCTGTTATAGTCAGTAAGTACGATAAACAGATGTGTAAATATTTTTGTATTTACCATAGATATTTTGTGTCATGTAGAATGTTAAACCTTCAGATAAAGAAGTCCTTCCAGTAAAGGACTACTTTGGAGTTACGAATTACTTTTGGAGATGATGCTACACCTATTAGACTAATCATGCCTCAACCAAATTGCAGAAATGAAACAATTGATCTAAGCAAATAAAACAATATTTCGCCACTGGTTCATTCGATTTTAAAAGTTTTGCAATGACTCTCCTACAATGCCAGGGATTTTTTCCTGCACGTCTTAAACTGCTGTTAGAATTATGATTTGAGGTTATAAGTATCCCCACTTTTTGGGGACATTCCCGTCCGAAGACGCCTAGCGCCCTCTATCGGTTGTCGCCCCGGACAACGAGCGTAGCTACATGGTAGGAAGAACAATCGTAGCTTGTAATGGAAAGACATTTTGGAAAACGCATTCTAAATACCTAACACTACTTTAAGCGCCCTCGCGATTAAACTTGAAGCTGTACAAAACACATCTTGCGGGCTTCTCCAGCACCCAAGTTTTTCGGCCGGATTCTTCATTTTGCCTTTGTTTCATTTTACTAGCGTTGTACGTATGTTTTTTTTAAAGACGCCTTGTTGAAATACCTAACGGCTTAAACCGCATTCACAGGTCAATTTCTGCACAGCTAAGCATAAATTGTGCATTCTTAAAGATTTGAAAGGCCCAGGGCAGGCCTAAGTAGTTCCTGTGTTTCGCGATACTACTGATGCAAATATAAATTTTAAAATTACGCTCTCAAGCGAGTTAAAACAGCGTAAGGTGCCTTGAGATGTAAAATTTCAGCATTGCAGCCACGGTAATATGTGTTCCCCACCACCCCCGACGTTTTCAAACACGAAGGCGAATGGCCTTATTTCTTCCTTGCCTCACAATGCGATCGCTGCAAATACATGTTTTCAAACTAGCCTTCCAGGAATACCTAATACTACCAAAGAGCGCTTACAGAAGAAATTTCCGCAATGCTCAAATTCTGCGTTCATTGCTACCGAAAATTTTGAATTTCCCAGACCAAGCGCCCTCGATTTTGTGTTCATGTAGAAATGCACGCTTCCCAAAGTTTTAACGTGCCATTTTTAAAACTTCTAAAACAATTTCAATCGCAATAAATGGTGAGAGAACCCTGAAAAATGGCACAGTGCTACAAAACGGTGCCGAGCAGACCCACCGCCTATTCCAGCCGAACGGCGTTTTATTGAAGCCATTACAGCAGATTAAAATACGTTTCCTTTGCGAGTTTCCTACCTCTTGTGCCGAAAACAATTTCATTGTCGTAGCGACAGACAACGTGACATAATAAGCAGAGGTCAACCTTATTACGAATTAGGTGGCATAACAAGTCACTAACCTCTTCATCCAACAACTTGTGCTGCAACACAGGGGCCCCTGAATGACTAATCATGGACTACGGTACAGCTTTCACAGCGGAACTTAGCAGAGCGTCTGGCGCTACCTGCCGTAGAGATCACTAAAGAATGGGCAGACAACCCCGAAACCAACGAATAAATGCGATGTGCGATCAAAGACGATCGCGGAGACGCGATGAACGAACGTCTACGAGAAAAACAAGTTGTGGCGAAGACCTCCCTTATGCCACTATTGTGACAGCGTGGACAGCAAATCCAGACCACGATAAAGCTCGCCACGTGCCAAATGCACCGGTTGGTCTGGATGGTCGGCCCTACAAGCTGGATCCGCTCGGTCCTGCGGTGTACTGCGCCGACGCAGCCTTCAGCGCCCCCGCGGTACCCCACTCAACATCGACAGCTTCGGACACAAATACGGCTCCCGAGGCCACGGCGATCAAGGACACGGCGGCACCGCAAGGATGCAGAACGCTAATCCGTTCCTGTATATTCTACAGGTGAGAAAACGCTACTGCGAATGCACTAGGTCTGACTACCCCTGCTTGATTGTGCTGCAGTGCCCACGGTCGCTTTGTGAACCACTGTGTAACTTGGCGTTGTATTTGAAGGTACTGTTGTTGCTAGGAGGTGATATTGAGACAAACCCCGGTCCCGACTTAGCTCAAATTTCTCTACGACTGATGCAAATTGCTACCGACCTTAAAGAAATCAAAGAAGAACGACTAACGGCTATCGAGGCAAAACTAAAAAGCTTGGCTGCCATGGATAAAAAAAATGGATTGTACCACTAAAGTTTCCGCCTTACAAAAAACCGCGTCAGACTTAGAACTGAAGCTGGATGACTTAGAAAACCGGTCGCGAAGATCAAATTTGATTGTGTACCGCTTTCCTGAACATGAGCAACAAAATGAGGAATCTTTAGAACAAGAAATAAATGACCAGATTTGTAAAACTATTCTAGAAATCGAACACGTTTCAATAGAAAGGATACACCGAGTCGGAAAACATAACCCGAATAAAACCAGGCCGATAATCCTCAAACTTCTTGATGATCGCGATAAAACAAAGATTTTGAAAAACTCCCACCAACTAGAGGGTTCTGAAATATCAATTAGCGAGGACTTTATGAAGCGCGTACGCCTTATCAGGAAAAAACTGTGGGACTCGGCCAAGCCATACAAGGAATCCGGACAGAAGGTGCACCTAGTTCACGACAAAATAAGTATAGATCGTACTCTTTACCGTTGGGACGATTCCATAGACGATAAAGTTTTAGTAAACCAAACCACACATTCCTCACATTCTAGAAAAAACCATAAAAGCGCAGGACCGGCAAGACGTTCTCGCAATAGCCAGAAATAAGATTTATAAATGTGAATTGTCGAAGCGTTGTGAATAAATTAGAATCTCTTGAATGCCTACACCTCGACATCGAGCCAGACGTCGCTGCACTGAGAGAAACTTGGTTAAATAATGACATTGTATATAGTGAACTATCACCCCCAAACTACAACATACTACGAAAGGACAGACCGACACAAGGCGGTGGTGTAGCCTTACTGATAAAACGTGAAATACCGTTCGCGGCGCTGCCAGATGTCGAGGGTGTTGAAGCAGTATTTTGGAAGTTAATATTTGGCCCTCATACCATAATTGTAGGATGCTGCTATCGTAGTCCTAGCTCTGGCGAAGATACCCAGCATTACCTTTACAACTATATTACAATCCCTATATTACAACTTTACAATCCCGTTACAACGAAACATACAGAACACGAGATTCATTTTGCTGGGTGATTTTAACCTTCACGATATCAACAGGCAGCCTATAAATTTTCATTCCGTATGCTCAGAGGTTATCGTCGAAACAATGCTGCGCTTTATTCTTCACCAACTTAAAGATCAACCGACACGTGTTCAGGGACCAAGTTCAAAAATTCTTGATCTTATATTCATAAGTAACCACTTCCCAGCCGATAAAACTAAAGTAGAAATCATGGATGGCATATCAGATCACAAGCTTGCATTGTGCTTTGTCCCCTCCAAGAAAAAAAAGAACCGTCAAACGTGAAAACCACATACCCGGATTTTAATTCTGCTGACGATACCAGCATAGTTAACCACCTAATTCTCAAGTTTTCTCCCTTCGAAGTGCTGTCAAAATATAGTTCCACGACCATCGAAATATTATGGCATGAATAAAAAAGAAATATTGACGAGTGCTATAATGATTATGTACCTACTAGAGTAAAAAAAGTAAGAAACACAACCCGTGGATAACGCGCGAGGTAATCCACGCAAAACGCGAAGTAAAGCAAACCAGAAAGAGACTTAAGCAGAAACCAGGAGCAGTAAATGAACTTAACTCTGCACTGAATGATTTAAAAAGGAAAGTAAAAGCAGCTACGAACAATTATTTTAATAAAACACTACATAACTTTCTAAAAAGGTCCCCTAGCAAATTTTGGAACTACCTAAATCCAGCAAAAAATAATAGGATCAAACCACCCCTGGAAGAAGAAAACTCGATCAATGCAAACACTCTGAACAGCTACTTTCAATCGGTATTCACTGTAGATGACGGAAACATTCCGGCCATCGACACTAGCGTGAAAGCTAACCTAGAATCTATCATTGTAACTGAGACGGGAGTGCTTAACCTATTGCTAAACTTGGACACGAAAAAAGGAGCAGGCCCTGATAACATTCCCAACATTTTTCTTGTCAGATATGCGGAATTACTGGCTAAGTATCTATGCCTCATATATACAAATCACTATCAACGTTTTCGCTACCCGAGGATTGGAAAAGGCAAAAGTATTTCCTGTGCATAAGGGAGGGCGCAAAAATGATATTGCTAATTTTAAACCAATCTCTTTAACTTGTACAATTTGTAAAATCCTAGAGCATATCATGCTTAAACGCATAACCGTTTACCTAGAAGAACAGCGTATATTATCTCCCTATCACTCCCTATCAGCATGGCTTTCTTCGAGGTCTATCAACCATAACTCAATTACTAGAATTAACACATAAGGTAGCCTATAATATTGACAATCAAAAGCAAACAGACCTGATTTTCTTAGATTTTGCGAAAGCCTTCGATAAAGTATCACACAAGAAGCTACTAAAAAAACTCGAAGTAGCACTAGGAAATTCAACCGTTACTAAATGGATCGATAATTATTTTACTAACCGTTCTCAATACGTGTAATTTAAAAATGAGACCTCAGATGTTACCACCGTCACATCTGGAGTCCCACAATGCTGCGTATTGGCTCCCGTTTTGTTTCTTCTTTATATTAATGACCTGCCTACGAACCTTAATGTGAAAGTCAAATTGTTTGCAGATGATTGCGTACTGTATCGTGAAATAAACTCCCCCGACGACCACGCAGCTTTAAATATAGCTTTAAAAGACGTTTCCCGCTGTTTTCGTAAATGGCAAATGTCCCTGAATATAAACAAGTGTACCATATTGTCGGTAAGCCGAAAAAAAACTAGGTCAAATTTTCATTACGCTATTGACAACGTTCCCATAGCTAGAGCAAATCAACATAAATATCTTGGAGTAATTATTACTGAAGAACTGAGATGGGATTCACACATAAATTACGTAACCTCAGCTACCTTGCGGCGCGTGATCACACTTAGATATCGGCTCCACCAGGCGCCGCCTCCACTGAAGCACCTGGCATACACTTCGCTTGTGCGATCATTACTAGAATATGGTAATATCATTTGGTCACCCTTCACTAAACAGCAAATAACTAAACTCGAATGAATACAAAGAAAAGCAGTTAGGTTCATATACAATCGGTACAGACTTGCAGATTCACCAACCGAACTACTAAAAAATGCTGGTTTACTTACCATAAGGAATCGAACACGATTGGCACGTGCAAAATTTATGCATCAGTTATTTCACGGTCATTTCAACATTGATTTACCTGCGTACATCACGTTTGATCAAAGTAGAACGACACGCATAAAACATTCAATGAGACTAAACGAATATTCATTCAAAACAAATAGCTTTAAGTACTCTTTTTTGCCGTTACCAATTACTGAATGGAATCAACTAGATCCGAATATCTCGAGCAGTACCAAATTAGATAAATTTTTAACACTGGTTGAAAACGAACTTAACAAAAGGCAAGGGGAAACAGTTTGGTTATATTCGTTTGTGTATTTGTGTGTATATTTTACCCCACTGATTATGTACTCTTAAGTTACGCCCAAGATGAAATACCCTTCAGTATTGCACGCTGCTCTTAAAAAATTATTCCTGAGCTCAAATGCTGTGTTTCCAGATCATGTTTTTTGTACTTATATTGCACTTCTCATACTAAATTTTTTACCCATGCTGTACTTTTGCTTATCATTGTTTGCGTTACATTTATCAATAGTTCATACAATTTTCAAGTATGTGAATTTGCTTTGTACTTCCACGTTATTAGTAACCCACATGTTTTATTCCTGTTCTGATTTTGTTCTATTAATCCGATTCTGTTACTAGATTTCAATTGTTAACGTGTGTGTCTTATTGTATACTGTGACGAGATGCCAAGTAAATCTCCCGTGCGCGGGTATGTGCCACGATGTCATGCGCGCTGATGATGAGAAGGCCGCGCGAGTGCGAGAAGGGGGACGGAACGGCGACATCGGCTCGAGCTCGGGGTCGCGCTTGGAATCGCGAAGAAACCCATTAACGGCGCCCGTGCTACCGCGCTGGGACGTCGACAGCTCTTGCCGGGGCTACGGGGCCATCGTCACAACCAGGAGGGGGCCACAACCTCTTCGGGCAGACCACCCGTTGGATCCACCCCCATTACCTGTGCCCGCTGCCGCTTCTACCGTGCCTGGCGCCACTGGACCTCATCGGACGCTGCGCAGCAACGTGAGCACGTCCGGTTGGCATTAACCGCTGACGCCGCAACCGACTAAGGTAAGTAGACTAGCGCGACTAGGACTGGCAAGGACTGCTGTCCTCTTTCCTTTCTCCTAGTCTTTTTATTTGATTTTTTTTCCTTTCGTTCCGCGCACCGCGTGTCTCACGTTCCGACAATACAACCACCGCAATCTTCATCTATGCCATGTCTCCAACCCTTATGACTTCTGGAACGTGTCTCGGCTAACCGGAACTTCATCACACTGGCGTCCGCGACAGGACGAAGCTTTTTCATATCAACATGCTAAAGAAATATGAAAAGCGACAGCAGGTTTCAGCATTCGTGGCAGCCGTTAGATTATTGAAGGTGGGGCTGACGGCTAGGAACTACCTTTCTTCCCCGCCAAACAGGAGCAAACATTTAAGAACATGTGCATTTCAGCGGGGCTAACGCCAAAACGCAGACAGGGGGCACACTCCCTGTGCAAGCAGTTCGAAGACATTTTCAGTGACTTGCCTGGAAAGACCGACCTCGTGGAATGCGAACTAACCCTTACCAGCATGACACCCGTACACGTGCGGCAATATCCTGTTTCCTTCGCGTTGCAACAACCCATTGAAAACGAAGTTCAGGATATGTTGCGCCTCGGCGTGATTGAAAGATCAACTGCCGGATACAACGCACCCCTTCTGGCTATCCGGAAGCCGGACAACACAATCCGAGTGTGCGTCGACTTTCGGGAGCTAAACAAGATACTCCTGGAGGACAGAGAGCCTATCCCACGAATGGACGTGTTGCTAGCACAAATCGGACCAGAGAAGGTTTTCTCAAAGTTTGACTTCACAAAAGGATATTGGCAAGTTCCGATGGCCGCAAATTACCGTGAAAAGACTGCGTTTTCCTATAGGTCGGGGTTATACCAGTTTAAATACAAGCCATTTGGGTTGAAGACAGCACCAGCAGTCTACGCTCGCCTTAAGAGGAAAGTCTTTGCGGGAGTTCCAAACACGTTTCACTATTTTGATGATGTTCTCGTCGCAACGGAAACATGGGAGGAGCACATCACCACTCCACGTGTTATATTTGAACGCATAAGAGAGGCAAAGCTCACCATCAAGCCGAGGAAGTCAGAAATAGGACACCAGACGGTGTCCTTTCTGGGGAACAAAATCGGTAATAGTAGGGTTGAACCAATGACCGAAACTGGATAAGATTCTTGCATCCACACGGCATCAGAACAAGAAGCAAATCAGATCATTCCTTGGACTCACCGGCTACTATCGCCAAATCCTTCCCAAATACGCGGGGACGGCGAAACCGTTGACAAATCTCACACGCAAAACTGCCCAAAATGTAATTGTGTGGACAGAGCAGCACGAACGCGCCTTCTCCGTTTTAAAACAGAAGCTGTCGTCCACCCCATTATTACAAGCACCAGATCTGCGCAATGACTTTTTGCTGCGAACAGATGCTTCCGACAAGAGTATTGGGGCAGTTTTGTTACAAGAGGACAATGGAAACCTCCACCCCGTCTCCTATGCAAGTCGAACGCTTTCCCCGCGCGAGACCAAGTACTCCACCGTCGAACGTGAATGTTTAGCTCTGATTTCGGCTGTTTGAAAATACCATCTTTTCCTGTCGTGCGCGCTGATGATGAGAAGGCAGCGCGAGTGTGAGAAGGGGGACGGAACGGCGACATCGGCTCGAGCTCGGGGTCGCGCTTGGAATCGTGAAGAAACCCATTAACGCCGCCCGTGCTACCGCGCCGGGACGTCGACAGCTCTTGCCGGGGCTACGGGGCCATCGCCACAGCGCCGGATACCCGTGTCTGTCGCTACGCCAGGCATCCGCGCCTTGCGCCGGGTCGCCTGGTCGTTGGGCCAACCAGGAGGGGGCCGCAACCTCTTCGGGCAGACCACCCGTTGGATCCACCCCCATTACCTGTGCCTGCTGCCGCTTCTACCGTGCCTGGTGCCAGTGGACCTCATCGGACGCTGCGCAGCAACGTGACCATGGTCGGTTGGCGTTAGGCGCTAACGCCGCACCCGACTAAGGTTACTTGGACTAGCGCGACTACGACTGACAAGGACTGCTGTCCCCTTTCCTTTCTCCTAGTCTTATTATTTGTTTTTTTTTTCTTTCGTTCCTCGCACCGCGTGTGTCTCACGTTCCAACAATACAACCACTGCATTCTTCATCCATGCCATGTCTCCGACCCTTATGACTTCTGGCACGTGTCTCGACTAATCCGAACTTCATCACACATACCTACTCTGTAACCTTATGTCTCAAGCCCTTCCGGCGAAAATCTCTGATGCGATTGGCAGTATGTTTAAATAAATAAAATGAATAAAATAAGGAAACTGCGAAAATCAGAGGGTTCCAGCTTGCCAACAGCATAGCGCCTACTATGATCTACGAGCCTATTCTGCAACACGTAGAACACGACAGTCTCAACGCCGACGTTCATGTGTAGATACACCACGCAGATAAGGCACGCCAGCTGTCTTGCGTATGAAAATAGTTCCACCTGCTGGTGAATTCCGGATGCTACAGACTCTGCCACCGAGATACCAATGTCACCGAGGTGATCTTGTGTCCAGTTGGACAATAATTATACAACATACACTCACTGAGAAGCACCTGCAACGGCATTTCTGCACCTACTATATTCAGCGTTGGCGAAATAAACTGCAAGGTTTTTCTGGACGCTGACATGGGCATATCACGACTACTCATGCCGCTATTGGTCGCCCACGTTCCACGCCGGAAGTCCTTATGCGTGAGTTCACCGTCGTGTTATTGTTGTCCAGTGTTTTATTCCTTAGGATCCGGTCATTTACTGTTAGGGTGGGGTAACCTCATTAAATATACCATGCGACACCTTTACTTTTGTCCTCTTGGCAGTGACTGGTCGTGTCTATCTATCTTACCTAACTTATAATAGAAGCGCGCATTTCCATCTCTTTGTTTGTATGCGTCGCAGCTTCTCATTTTTAGAGAAACCGTGCAAGGAATGACATCACTAAAACAAAATTTTCGTCGTTGAACTCGTATGTTCCAGATGTGATTCGATTGTTCTCAAGTGTTCTACGCCGAAGGATATATGGTCGCACTCTAGTTAACCGGGAGCAGATTCGCAGAAACACGCAAGTGCAGGGCATGTGTTGACTTCGCCGTAACCTCTTGTGCAATCTTTTGAGTTCTTACCTTATGACTAGTTCTGCGGAATCACGTTTGTCTTCGTGAAAATTATAAGTATATAAATGTGAAACGTTTGACTCGGGTATTGCGCAAATTTACCATATTTCTCATTATCTGGGATCTTAAATTGCCATACCACTTACATCAAATTTGTGATGGTACCCTGCGATGGGTAGATGGTCTATCATACTAATAATATTGTCACAAAGCCAAAGCTGACGCTGGTGTCTAGAAAAAAAAAGTTTAGTGGGGTGAACTTCTGCTCCCCTAACAGCTCAAAGAGAACAGAGTCTTCAAAGCAGCAGCCAGCAAAGTGACGGGCGCAGGCGAGTTTCGGCGTATCGAATATCATGGCGTCCGCTCTGCGCCATTTATCTCCTGCCGCGAGTGTTTCTCGAACCCTCGAATTTCATCGAGAACATTGTCAATCAAAGAATTATATTTGAGGCTCGTTGCGCTAGTTCGAAAGACTGTCCCTATCAAAGCAGATAGCAAGTGCGGCATAAAAAATAAAGACTCGAACACCCACTTTACATGGTTCATGGATAACACCGATATCACTGCCTGGCACAGCTGGTCGGCATAAACAGAACATAAAAGTATCCGTGCATGGTTCGCGGCCATACCCACCTCTTAAACTGCATCTACCGGATGCTAAAATAAAAGACAGTCCAAACAAACATTAACAAATGTGCATCAGGTTTCGTAGTAAGGTTTAGGGCGTACCACGGGCACGACATCGAACCGCCTGCGTCGTTTCGATGTTCCTAAATTACCATGGGGGATTACCTCGTAGGTAAGTTGGAAAAGAGGTTATTGAATATGGTAGGGCATGAATTATGGTCACACAAGCTTCACCCTTAGTCCAGGTGTTAGGATGGGAGTCCAAACCTACACACGATCCCCTGGGCGGTAGTACCCGTCTCTGCGTCGGAGATTGCATCGCCTGTAATCCAGCAGCTGCTAATCCGTTCTACAAAATCGAGCAAGCTGGTTGGCCTCCTCCTTACGCTGAAGGTGTATTTCTACGTCGGCGTAGAGGTCGTCGTCTTCGACGTGCGGGAGCAAAGCATCAAGCATCGAGTCAGCGGTGTCCCATAGACAAGCTCTAACGGTGTGATCTGCGTAGTTTCGAGGATAGCGGTAGTGTACGTAAACATGACATACGGAGGGACTTTATCCCAAGGCTTATGTTCAACTCCGAAGTACCCAGACTTTTAGTACATTCGTCTGGGGTTAGTACGCCGGCGTTCTTCGGTGATGCTTGTTGTTGTAGCTTAAGATTATTTGCTTAATCTCTGCAGTGAAGACTAGTACTTCAGGTTGCTTCAAATCGAATGCTCCATGAGGATGTCACCACTTCTTGTGCAGTCTCCCTCGGTAGAGCGGTTGTCTCTGCCTAACACGTCATGTAGTTTCTCGCTATGACAATCCCCTTGTTTTTGGATCTCAACCTAGGGAACGGCACAAGGAGCTCCAATCCAATCTTTTGGAAGGGCCTACTATGATGGCTATCGGCTGCAGAAGTCCGGCGGGTCTTGTCAGCGGCGTATTTCGTCGATGGCAGTCATGGCAGCTCGGAACGTAGTGGGTGAAGTCAGATTTAAGGCGGGACGAGTAATACTGTGCTTTCATTTTTCCAAAAGTGGAAGCTGTTCTGAGATGCACAGAATACGGCTCGTCGCGGCACGTTTCAAAATTTTGTCACGAATGCTTCAATGGAAGACAAGAAGATAATTCCTGACGCGGTTCGTGCACGCGGTTCGTGCACAGCCCGAACCGCGTCACCTTCAACTCCTAAAGGCCTTCTGAGGTTATGAATGCAGTCTTCTCTCGGACTCTGTCGGCCACTTCTATTTGCCAGTAGCCCTACTTTATAACCTTCGATGAGAAGTACGTGACGTTGTAGAGCTGGTCGATGGCGTCGATGTTTCGTTGAAGGGGGTACACGTCCTTTTTGTGATTTTTTTTCTGTCCACTTTGGTCAACAAAAAACCTTATTGTGCCGTCTTTTTTCTTCACGAGTACCATTTGCGCACCCCAGGGGCTGTTCGATGGCTAAATAACGTCTTGGCGAAGCATGTTTAACACTTGTCTCCGGATGTATTCCATCCAGCATGAAGACATGCGGAACGGTGACTGTCAGGTAGGATGGGCTTTATCTTCGGTTGCAATTCGTTGCTTTGGAAGAGGTGTCTTTGCCTTCAAAGAAAAAACACTCACTGTAGCGACGCAGCAATATCGTTAATATATTTTGTACCTCTTGCATTATCGCCGGATTCAGGTCTAAGCGATGCCGAAGTTTAAGGTATCTTTGGGTGTGCGTTCAAAGTCGGCTACCGCAATCACAACACTGGCTTCTTTGTTTCTTTGGGGAAGGGAACTGTAGAATCCTTGTTTAAAAGCTGGTACTCCTCAGAGAAACTAGTCACCAAAACTGGGGGTTGGTGTTGCCTGAAGCACGCAATGCCTCTTGTGACACAGACACCGCGGTCGAGAAGCGGCTTTTGATCACTATCTTTCATAGCATCGAAGTCAGGAGCAGCATTTTAACATTAGCCTGTAATCATCAAGCTAGCACCGAGGTACCAGGATGACATAATCATGGGCGATCCTTACAGCGTCAAGGAGTAGTCGAAGAAAAAGTTATCGCATTGTTCTGTAGATGAAATAGTGCATCGCTGTTCGTCAAGATGTCCTTTACAAGAATTGAGTCGCCGGAGAAGTAAGGCAAATTTGCAGAAGCGACAGGTTACGTGGTACCGTCCGTGGTGGTGAATGATGTGGACTTTACACTTAGCTTTGCGAGATCGTCACCTGCAGTGTGTATTTGCGGACCATCCCATCTGGTTGTACCTTTCTTCACCGTAGACATGATCCGCTCATTACTGGGGAGTTGGCGTCGGCGTCTTCGAGGGCGACTACGTCAAAGCCGTAAATTGGCACCTGGACGTCGGATACCGCGTTCTTCGAGTTCCGGGTGCGTCGGGGGGTCACATTTCGGCTGGTCCGTGTTCACGGTCGTTGTCGTCGTCTTCTCACCAAAAGGACTTGTCACGTCTATCGCGCAGCGCACCGTGTGGCGGTTGTCGTGTTCGGAAGTCAATCACGTCGGGCACGCAACCCACCGTGAGGCTGTCGTCGCGTTCGGAAGTCACGTCAGGGTTAGATCGGGGTGTCCGGCAGAAGGCATGTGGTGAATCAAAGTGTTCGGTGCGTACTTGCGGCGCAGAGGAGTTTTTATTTTTTAGCCGTTGTGCAGCTTCACCTCCAAAAGTTGCTGCTTTTATTTTCTCTCGCGTAAGCTGGAGGACCCTCCACATTAGCACTCAGCATTGTTACGGCTGTTCGACGACTTGTACGGGCAGGGAGATAGCGAACGGTTGAAACAGAATTGGTCACGGCTGGTTTGAGATAGATACTAGCCGATCACACGTGGTTGTTGGCCAGAAAGAGGGTGGCGTGCGTCAAATGAGAGACCGCGCAGTCCGAGTCTATTGTAGGGGGGCGACAATAGATGCGGCCGGCTTCTCCGCAGTGGTAGAAAATAGGACGATTATCCGGAGTTTATCCCACGTTCAGCTTCTTCGGTGTCTGGTTTTGAACTGCAGGCGGTCGGGCGTGCCACACTGGGCGGCGATACGGTGGGGTCTATTGACAACGGTTTAGAGTAGGGCGGTGTCGGCGAACTGTTTGTTGTTAACGGGATGCGTCATAGAACTTAGCAGTGCATGTTGAAATTCATTCAAGGATCACGTCGGTCGGAAAGGCGACTTGGTGTGGCGGTGTTGATGGTAAACGTTTCCTCACATCGTCGCGAACGGTAGGGTGGATGGTTTCCCGTAAGTCTTCACTCGCGAATCCATAGGCGTTCACTGGGTACAAAACACGCATTGAGTGGTAAATCGTACTGCCTCAAGCGCACGTTCATTCTCCTCTCGATCATGGAGGCTTCAGTCCCGAACTTAGTGTAGGTTTTAGGGGGCGTTGCGAATAAGTCCAGCGGAGAGCTCTTGATGAACTCACCGCATCAGAAAACGAACCTTCTTTTAACTCATATCGGGTCAGCGCGTCAGAACAGCATATACATCTCTTCAACGAACACAGCACCTTCGCTGGGGTGTTGGCATCGCATCTGAAACAATAGCTCAGCTCCTCTTTACGGATGACAGTTGTGAATGTTTTCAAAAGTTAGCTTTTGAACATGGTCCTTGATGTTAGCGAGCGCTCGTGGGTTTACCACAAGACTTGAAAGGAGTGTCCGAGGTAGAAAAACACTTGCCAACGGTTTAGCTATAATTCCATTAGCTCAAACTTCGGACGCGCTCCAGCTTCTACAGCCATTCCTCTTGAGATTGCTGCTGAACGATGCAGCGATTTGCTTTGTTGAATATGGTGGTGGTCCAGACGTATTTCTTCTTCCCTTCCCCGCGTGGGCACTTTCAGTATCTTGGTGACGGTACTGGCGATTCCGCGGAACCCGAGCCCCCATACTCTTGCTGTAATCTACCGTGGCTACGAGTTTTAAGGTGAAGGGCAGAAAACACAAACGGTGGCCGTCGGAGCCCAGGTCAAGCTGTGGCGGACGGGCTCCCTGTCTGTTTACCAGGCAGGGAGACCTCTCTTGGTATCAGGTTAACCCGAGCAAAGAAAGTACCCCCGTCCCCTGCTTTTATACTGTAGCTTATGGTATTCTCTAAACCCGCCAAACCAAAAGATCGGGCCCTCAAAAGGGCCCGCACCGAACTAACTTCCAAACCTATTCTGAACATTGACCTCCGAAGCAATGACATCTTTCCTCGCTTCCTCATTATGCAATCTTGTGACAAAGAAATCCCTGCAAGTGGAAAATCAGTCTTCCTTGTTGCAAAGTTTCTTGAAAGTGTTGCTGGGAAAAACTCCAAGGTGAAAAAACTTACTTGTGACAATGTGCTGATTGAAGTCAGCCACAAGGAGCAGGCCAATAAGCTCCTTCAACAAAGGAAAAAAAACAAAAAAACAAACGCTTCTTAAGGCATATTCTCCGAACTCGATCTAATCAACAAAACCGAAACCGACATCCGTTAAGGACTGCGTGACCAAGGTGTCACAGCAGTCCGGCGCATTACAAAAAGACGAGATGTCAAAGAGATAAAAATAAAGAACGTAATTTTGAACTTTTACAGAACCCCACTACAAGAATCCGTGACGGCAGTTTACTTGCGATGTCCCACGCGCCGTACGTGCCAAACCCACAGCGCTGCTACAAATGCCAGCGGTATGGGCACAGTACGAACTCTTGCCGGGGGAGACCAAACTGTGCAGTGTTGTATACCTGACCATCTCACAGACAACTGCGATGCAAGCAACGTCACCTGCCCTAACTGCATGGACACACGCAGTATATTCACGATCGTGTGAAACATTCAAACAAGAAAAACAAATTATCACATTGAAGGTCAATGAAAACATCAGCTTTCCGGAGGCCCGGACGAGGTTTGCACTCTTCAGCTCCGGAAGATACGCCAACGCAGCTCGCCGGGGGGCGGAGTGGCGCCTGGTTTCGGCAGCGACGCAATACAGCTCAGCTGACTTGCTCCCACTTCGCCACCCACGAGGCGGCCTGTGGCACCCGCCCCGGTCACCACACCACTTGCTGGAACGGCAGTGGTTGATGTGGCCACTCATGCTAATGGGAGCGTAGTCACTCCTGTTCCTGCCTCACAGGTCTCGAGCACACCCGACAGCCGGGTGGAAATGGACACGGAGGGAACCACACCCTCTGCAAATCTCGCCCCACCACCTGTCCTGCCCGTGGCGCCCACGACGCCCTCGGCAGTGATGGCTGAAAACAAAGACGCCCTAAAGGGTGCTACATCCAGTTCCAGGGAGCCCCGTCTGTCGGGCATACCCAGGACATCTGGAGATGAGATGGACGTCGGGCCGTATCTGCCTTCATCGCAGCGCGAAGAACGGCCTTCGACGCCCAATCCAACAGACAGGCCAAAAATCCCCTCCCAAGAGTACAAGCCCCGAGAGATAAAACATGAATACACACTCATGCACAACTCCAGTTGCTCCTAAATGGCTGTAATGGGAAGACAAAATATCATCCAATGGAACTGTAGAGGCCTTCCTAAAATCTTGATGATGTGTACGAGTTACTGCATGCGAACCAAACACGTGTAATGTGCTTACAAGAAACACATTTAAACAGAAAACATGCCAACTTCCTCAACAATTATCTGGTTTTTAGAAAGGACACAGATGGGTGTCCAAACTTCTTCTGGTGGTGTGGCTATAATCGCACAAAAACCCAAGCATGTCATCCGGTGACTCTGAGCACTGTCCTCGAGGCTGTTGCCATCTGAACGATATTCATTCGCAGGCTAGTAACAATATGCTCTATGTACATCCTTCCTGATCATCGGCTAACAAGTTCTGTTTTCGAAACTCTGATAGATCAGTTACCTGAACCTTATATACTATTAGGTGACCTGAAGACACACAACTCACTCTGGGGCTCTTCTAAAACCGATGCGCGTGGTCGCCTCATTGAAAAATCACCCATGTAGCTTTATTATAAACACCTCATCCGATCCGTTGTACGCCGCATGGCCGTCGATACCCGTTCTTTTCTCAATCCGAGTGACAGCCCTCGCTGAGGAACTAGGGATTTCATTTGAGGAGAGCATAAAGTCTTCTATTGCTGACCTCGTTTTGCCTTGGGTTAGGTCATCAATTTCGTGTGATATTTCTTTTAAACACATCGACAAACGAAATGCGCCCAGAGAACTTATACTACAGCACTTTCTACAGTTACAACACAAATACCCGCACACCGCCTTCTACACCGATGCGTCAAAGTCTCCTTCGGCCGTCGCATGTGCTGCATATGGCCCAAACCTTACTAGTACGAAGACAATACACAGAAATAGCAGCATTTTTACGGCAGAATCGCCTGGTATCTTATTAGCAGTACGACACATTACACAAACCAGAACAGAACACTCCATTATCTTTACAGACTCTCTAAGTGTGGTAACAGCCTTGCATTGTTTCAGACCTACGAAAAATATTGTCCTCCAGCATCTAATAAAGCTCTAACCTTTGCTGATCACTCAAAACTAAAAAAAATTGGTTCCTGGGTTCCAGGGCCCAGTGGCATTCTGCGGAACGAAATTGCTGACCAGGGTTCCGCGGTGGCCGCTCTCCGCAGTTGCATAGATGTACAGTATGTTCCCTGCCTCGACCTGAAGCCACTGGTACGGGCAGCTTTGCACAAATCTTGGCAGGAAACATGGGACACACAAACCGAGAACAAACTCTACACTATAAAGCCACACTTAGGTAGATACATAACATACAAACAAGACAGACACACGGAAGTAGCCTTAGCGAGGCTACAAATAGGCCACACTTATGTAACACATTCACATTTTCTCACTGGGTCATCGAGATTCCTTTGCGGCAGGTGTGGAGAGAGTACCTGGTTGGTACTGCGCGTCTCGGCGTCAGAGGTTGTAGCGGCCGGCATCCAACAACTGCTGGCCCGCTATACGAACTCGAGCGAGCTGGCGGGCCTCCTCCGCACGTTGAAGCTATCCTTAGACGTCGGCGTTGAGTTCGTCGTCTTCTACATGCGGAAGCATGGATGTCGAGCATCGTAGTCGGCCATCTTCCGTAGACAGGCTCGAACGGTGTCATCTGCGTAGTTTCCTGCGTCGCTGTATTGTACGCAAACGTGAAATACGGGAGTACTTCGTCCCAAGTCTTACGTTCAACGTCGACGTACATGTACAGCATATCTGCGATTGTCTTGTTCAGACGTTCAGCTAGTCCGTTCGTTTGGGGATGGTACGCCGTCGTTCTTCGGTGATCCGTGTTGCTGTAGCGTAAGATTCCTTGCATCAGCTCCGCGGTAAGGACCGTTCCGCGGTCCGTGATTAGGACTTCCGGGGCTCCATGTCGCAGCACAACTTGGCTTATTAAGAACTTCGCCACTTCTTGTGCAGTCCCCCTCGGAAGACCTGCGGCCTCTGCGTAGCGCGTAATGTAGTCTGTGGCTACGACAAACCACTTGTTCTGTAATCGTGACGTACGGAACGGGCCTAAAAGATCCATTCCAACCTGTTGAAATGGTCTCGATGGGACGGCGATCGGTTGCAGAAGTCCGGCGGGTCTTGTCGGCGGGGTTTTTCGTCGCTGGCAGTCACGGCAGCTCTGGACGTAGTGGGTGACGTTAGAGGTAAGGCCGAGCCAGTAGTACCTCGCCTTGATTTTCCAATAGTGCGGGCTGTGCCGAGACGTCCGGAAGACGGGTCGTCGTGGCACGCTTCCAAAATTTCGTCACGTAGGTCCGCGGGGATGACGAGAAGGTTCCAGGTCTGAAATTCTTCTTCACGAGGACGGAGTTTCTCAGGCTCAATGCTGGTAAGCTGCGTTTGAAGGTCCTAGGAACAGCAAAGTTGCATCCCTCGAGGTACTCGATTATGAAGCGTAAGTCGGGGTCGGCACGCTGCTGGGAGGCTAGGTCGCTCTCCGTCACGATCCAGAAAAACGCGCTGTCTTCATCAGAGCCTTGTGGTGGTGGGTCGACGGGGGCGCGGGACAGGCTGTCGGCGTCGGAGTGTTTCCTGCCGGATTTATAAACGACTGTAACGTCGAACTCCTGCAGGCGCAAGCTCACCGCCCAAGACGGCCAAAGGGGTCCTTCAAATTGGTGAGCCAACACAGCGCGTGGTGGTCTGTTACAACTTTGTATGGCCTTCCATACACGTATGGGTGAAATTTTGAAATCGCCCATATAATAGCCAGGCACTCTTTCTCAGAGGCAGAATAGTTTTTCTCCCCCTTCAACAGACCACGGCTGGCATAGGCGATTACCCTTTAGCAGCCGCTTTGCTTTTGGACAAGGACGGCAGCCAAGCCTATATCGCTGGCATCCGTGTGCATTTCCGTTTCGGCATTTTCGTCGAAATGAGCGAGCACGGGCAGGCTTTGCAGGCGTTTTTGCAGCTCGCAGAATGCTTTTTCTTGGTCGTTTTCCCAGCTAAAAGGGGTGCTATCTTTCGTCAAGCGCGTGAGTGGCTCTGCAATACGTGCGAAATTTGCGACGAAGCGCCGGTAGTATGCGCACAGCCCGAGAAATCTTCGCACGCTCTTCTTGTCTTTCGGCCTTGGGAAGTTCGCAATGGCTGAAGTTTTTGCCGGATCATTTAGGACTCCCGTGGCGTTGACGACGTGGCCCAAGAACTTGAGTTCCCCGTATGCGAAACGGCTCTTTTCAGGCTTCAGCGTCAATCCCGACGTACGAATATCCTCGAGTACAGACTCCAACCTTGCAATGTGTTCGTCGAAAGTCCAGGCGAATACCACTACGTTCGTCGAGGTATACGAGGTCAGGTGTGCCACTTAACTGCCATCTAGCACATTGTCATGACTCTTGGAAACGTCGCTTGGAGCTGTGCACAGCCCAAAACGGCATCACCTTGAAACTCGTATAGGCCCGTCTGGGGTTATAAATGCAGTCTTCTCTCGGTCTCTCTCGTCCACTTCAATTTTGCCAGTAGCCGGTCTTCAGGTCCATCGATGAGAAGTAGTTCGCGTGGCAGAGGTGTCGAGGGCGGTCGTCGATTCGGGGGAGGGGGTACACGTCCTTTTTCGTGATTTTCTTCAGTCGCCGGTAGTCAACGCAAAACCTTAATGTTCCGTCCTTTTTTTAGGAGAACGACGGGCACAGCCCAGGGGCTTTTCGATGGCTGTATAATGTCGGCGCTGGAGCATGTCGTCGACTTGAGTCCGGATGGCTTCCCGTTCGTGTGAAGAGACGCGGTATGGTGACTGTCGGGTAGGTCGGGCTTCCATCTTCGGTTATTATTTGGTGCTTCGCTAGAGGGGTCTGTCGTAGTTTTGCGCTTAACGAAAAACATTCGCCATAGCGACGCAGCAAAGCCAATAATTTGTTCGGTTCTTGCGTAGCGCCGGATTCACGTCGAAGAATGCGGGAGCTTGAAGGTTTCTACGGGTGTGCTTTCAAAGTCGGCGACCGGGATCACATCACTTGCTTCTTGCGTTTCTTCGAGGAATGCAGTTGCCGCGCCCTTGTTAAATGCTGGTACTCCTCGGTGAAATTAGTAACCAAAATGTGGGATTGGTGTTCCTTGAAGCGCGCAACAGACACACCACGGTCGAGAAGCACCCTTTGATCAGTGTCTACGATAGCGTCGACGTCAGGAGCAGCATCTTCACAGTAGACTGCGACCCTAAAGCTGGCTCGGGGTGGCAGGGTGACATAATCATCGGCAATCCTTACAGCAGCACGTCGGTCGGGGTTCGGTTCCGGCGTCATGAAATGATGGGGGGAAAAGTTTATTGACTTAGTCTGCAGATCGATTATTGCACCGTTGTCCACCAAAAAATCCATTCCAATAATTACGTCGCGGGAGCAGTTAGGCAGAACGACGAACGCCGCAGGGTACGTTGTGCCATCTATGGTGACGCGCGATGTGCACGTTCCACTTGGCGTCACGAGGTGGCCTCCTGCTGTGCGTATGTGCGGACCGTCCCATCTGGTCATAACTTTCTTCAGTTTAGACGCAAATGGTCCACTCATTACCGAATAGTCTGCTCCTGTGTCTACGAGGGCGACTACGTCAAAGCCGTCGATGGACACCTTGACGTCAGATACAGTCTTCCTCGAGTTCCGGGTTCGTCGGGGCGTCGTATCTCTGCTTGTACGTGTTGACGGTCGGGCACTGTGCATCGTCATTGTCGTCGTCTTCTCAACGGACGTCTCGGTCAGGTCGGGTACGCGTCGCGCCGTGTAGCTGTCGTCGTGTTCGGGAGTCTCGTCAGGGTTAGGTTGGGTCGTCGGGATGAGGGCATGTCGTGAATCACTGTCTTCAGCGCATCCTTGCGTCGTTGGAGGGTTTCCAGTTTTTCGCCGTAGAGCAACTTCACCTCCAGAAGTTGCTGCTTTTAGTTTCCCCCGCGCGGGCTGGGGGATCTTCCACGTGCGAAATCAGCATTGCTACGGCAGTTAGGCGACTGGTATGGGTAGGGCGACGGCGATCGGTGTTAGCGGGCTGGTCCTCGGTTGGTGTTGGACAAGTATTCGTCGATCTCGGTAGGGCGCTGGCCGGGGCGGGGGCGTGGGGCGTCAATGGAGAAACCACGCAGTCCGAGTCTCCTGTACGGGCAGCGACAATAGATGTGATCGGCCTCTCTGCAATGGTAGCACAGCGGACGATGATCTGGCGTTCGCCAAACGTCAGTCTTCCTCGGCGTCTCGGTTCGGGATGTGTACGGCGGTACGGTCGACGGTGGCGAGAGTGGACGGCGGTATAGTGGAGCTTCTTGTAGACAGGTTGGAGCACGGCGGGGTCGACGAAGAGCTGTGGAGTAGGTCATCGCCTGTGGCTCGCGGGGTGCCTCGAATGGCATAGAAGTGCCCAAAGCGTGTTGGACCTTTTCGCGGATGACGTTAGTCAGGGAAGCCACTTGAGGTTGCGGCGTTGCTGGGAAAAGCTTCCGAAGCTCCTCCCTGACCACTGCTCTGATGGTTTCATGCAGTGTGTCGGAGCTTGTAGCACCGGCACCGATCGTCTCGGAAACCAGCACGTTGACCAGGCGATCGTACTGCCTCGTTCGAACTTCCAGCGTCTTCTCTATCCCGGCCGCCTCAGACGAAAATTCGGCCACCGTCTTGGGAGGATTCCGGACAAGGCAAGCAAAAAGCTCCTGCTTTACCCCTCGCATGAGAAAGCTTAGTTTCTTTTCTTCTGTCATCTCCGGATCCGCACGTCAAAACAACCTCTTCATCTCCTCAACAAAGATAACTACCCCTTCGTTGGGGTGCTGCGTTCGAGTTGTAAGTAAAAGCGCTGCGCGTTCTTTTCTTACCACGGTAGTGAAGTTCTTAGTGAACTCGCTTTTGAACTGAGCCCAGTTTGTCAAGGAGCTCTCGTGGTTCTCGAACCAAGTACGAGCCGAATCTTCCAAGTAAAAGAAAACGTGCCGGAACGTTTCTGCGTCGTCCCACCTGTTTAATTTCCGGGCGCGCTCCAGTTTCTCCAGATATTCTTCTGGGTCTTCTGCGAGGGCTCCTCGGAATGATGGCGGTTCCAGTGGCTGCTGCAGAACGACAGGAGGATTGGCTTGGTTGAGCATGGTGCTGGTTTCGACGTCTTTCTTCTGCATCTTTTCCGGTAGTAGACCGGACTCGGGTGGTAAATCTTGCAGGCGGAGGCTGGCTCTTCTTGGACTGGCTTGGCGGCTTCCCGAGGTTGTAGTGGGCATGAAGGGTGCGTACCCCGCACCTACCAGATGTCACGAAGACAAGGACGACGCATTTGTCTTGATTGAGAAACCCGTTTATTGGAGCGAACTTGTGCTCCCCTAACAACTCAAAAGAATACAGAGGCGGCGAAGCAGCGGTCAACAAAGTGACTTGCACAGGCGAGTGTCGTCGAATCGAATGCCCCGGCGTCCGCACTGCAGGCTTTTTATCTTTCGGCGCGCGTGGTTCTCGAAACGTCAATTCGCATCGAGAACATAGTAGACCCAAGAAGATTATTCTGGGCTGTTCACGTTAGATCGGAATGCTCTCCCTATCACAACAGATAACACATGCGGCACAGAAACAAAGAATGGAACACGCGCTTCCCTTGGCGCAGAGATAATACAGACAGGAGCAGCCGGGCGGTAAAAGCAAAACACAAATAAACAAATCCAATGTATGGTGCGCGGAAGTATATATGGTTTGTCTATCACCTTCTAGACTTTGTCTATCACCTTAGAACCACCCTGCCAGGTACCCTTCACCACCATTGATAACGTACTTCTACGGGTCATTTGGAAATAACCTTGCATGTTCTTCATAGTTTTTCATCTGCGGCAGCGAATTGTTACTGGGGGGCGTTCTCGCCATCAACTTCGCTGCGCACCCGCTTTTCTAGGCAGAATGATTCGATTCTTGTTATCTGGAAGTTTGCATTTCCCTGTACTATTTATATGCTCCATCGTTGTTGTGAAGAGTTCCGAAGGTCGTTATATTCTGTCAAGAAAAAATTAGCTCAGTTCAGAAAGGTTTCTTTCAGTCATGTTCGTGTAACCAAGAAGCAGTTATTGATTTTAAAAATTCCACCAGGACTCGTTGTCACCCCATACGAAACACGGCTAAAGACGTAAAACTATCGAAACACTTGGGTGCATCCGCATCATAAAAGCATTTTTGAAGGGTAGCACACGTCTATAGAAAGTGCAACGGGGAGGACAGCAGAGACAACAAAAAATTACAGGTTTGGCGATTTCAAGACAAAACATTACATGCCAGAATGTATTCACAGTACTAAAAAGACTCACTAGGTTTTGTATTGAAAAGAACATCACGCCTGTTTATTGTTGTTGTAAAAAATTATAAATACAGTAACCTTAAGTATTAAAGCCCGCACTGGGCGAACAGAGTACAGCCGTGGGCCTGAAAATTATTATGCAGAAAACTAAAGTAATGATCAATAACCTCGGGACAGCACAGCAGTTTGAGATAGATGGCGAGGCAGTGGAAGTGGTAAGCGAAAATATATACTTAGGCCAAGTTGTGACCCCAGATCCCAACCATGAGGCAGAGATAATTAGAAGGATCAGAATGGGGTGGGGTTGCATATGGCAGAAATTCTCAGATAATGAATAGCAGCCTACCATTGTCGTTGAAGAAGAAAGTGTATGACATGTGCATCTTACCGGTACCCACCTACGGGGCAGAAACTTGGAGGCTCACTAAGAGGGTTCAACTTAAATTGAGAACAACTCAGCGGGCAGGAGCGGAAAATGATAGGTGTAACATTAAGGGACAAGAAGAGAGCGGAGTGGGTCAGGGAGCAAACTGGTGTTAAAGACATATTAGTAGAAATTAAGAAGAAGAAATGGACGTGGGCAGGGCATGTAATGAGAAGGCAAGATAACCGCTGGTCATTAAGGGTAACAGACTGGATCCCGAGAGAAGGTAAGCGTTGCAGGGGGCGGCAGAAAGTTAGATGGGCAGGTGAGATTAAGAAGTTTGCCGGGATAAATTGGTCACAGTTGGCACAGGACCGAGGTAATTGGAGAATAATGGGAGAGGCCTTTGCCCTGCAGTGGGCGTAGACAGGCTGGTGGTGATGATGATGATGAAGTAATAAAGAAAGAATATGGGATGTAACATGCCGCAGCTTCACCTGGCTTGAAAGGTGCGCTAGAGTGCTTCTATGCTTAATGAATGCACCACATGGGAATTTTTACACGCGCAGACATTTTAGGACTCGTTGTAGTTTTCGCCTTTTACCTCCATCTTAGAAGCAGCCACTTTGGCTTACATGCCATCCGCGTCTATGGGCTCAGTAGCGCGAGGCTTTAAACAATGAGCCACATCGGCAGGTGTACAAGTCTTTCTAGTTTGATGAAGGTGTGTTAACGTCACACGCGAACAAGAAGTGCTTCGTCGTTTAGGGTGGTTCACGACCGCCGGCCGAGTCCACAAATTGTGACATTTAACTAAAGGAATGAAAAAGCACTGTGCTTAAAGTAACCCGTTCGCTGGCCGTTCATGGGTAGCGTTGTACACCTCTAGAAATCAGAAACCAGCCAGCATGGCTTGTGGTCTGACCGAAATATGATTGCATTATTTTTTGTTCTTTCAAACAAAAAAGATAAAACAAATGAGCAGCGTTGTGTTTCGTATTAAAAAAAACAGATGGGAGACACGGAAGCGAAGACCTGCTGGCCTCTTGTTTCCTGAATCACCTTTAGAAGTCAGTGGACCCTTGCATAATCAGTTAAAAGGAGGAACCGAAGCGAAAACTTGCTGGCCTGTTGTTTCCTGAATCACCTTTAGAAGTCAGTGGACCCTTGCATAATGAGGCAAAAGATAAACCTTGAACCGAAATAAATAGAGAAGTGGTGACTTTCAAACATCGGCAAAAATATCCTCACTCCTGCCGAGCTCTCCCGGGTCTTCCCTCCTTTCAGACCAACTTCCCACCACAAGGATTTTGTACCTTAATAGGAGCTGGCGCTGCGGAACAATGAAAAGCAAAGGGAGGGCATTCCATGTTTTCTAGAGTTTAAGGTCGGCGACCACTGGTGACAGCTGTCTTATTGCTGGTTTTCGACCCAGTAATTACCAGATTTACATTGACGCATTTATTTTCAGAGATTCGCTCGTACATGTTCTCGTTCGCGGACAGTCCAGTCGTTTCCGCCGCCCAACCAAGCGGCATAGCTCTCGCCGATGCATTCTTCACCAACCGGTTTATATAGTGTACACATTTCTAGGAACCTTACCAATGGAGTCATCTTAGCCTGAATGGGACCATACAAGTCTTTTTTTCCCCATAAAAATTCTCCTTCGACCTTCACCATTAACCTGTTTTCTTTATTTCTGAAGTTCCTTTACCACTTACAGTACCTGCTTCCGCAAAGGTTTTGTATTTCTCGGTTCATGACTGGAGGGGCTTGAAAATTGTGTGTCTTTATTTGCAGTGCATGCAAAAACAAAAACAAGGTTCGAAAAAGCAATGAGGCAACAGTCATCCTCCTTGGCTACCCGCCGCCCTCCAGCGCCCATGAACATTGTCGCATTCCAAGCTTTGATCAGGGAAGAGCATCCTAGCCCATACATAAATATCTCTGATTTTTAGGGTGTTTCAGCAAATTGGCTCGCTGGAACCGTATAAATCGCGGTACAATTCCACAAGACATTGGTCATCCGCGTGCCTTTCACAGACTCTTTGTAGAAGGAAATCTGCAAGTACCAAGGTTTCCGCCAGTCACAAAACTCAGTTTATTTTGGATGCCCGAGACTAGTCCTCCGCTTTACCGCAGTGCCACCTCCTAACGAAGTCATTCTGACATTGATGTGTCACCACCAAACAAAACATATCTGAAGTCAGTCGGTCAATAAACGAGATTGCCCCCAAGCAGGCCCCCAACATCAGCACACTCGGAACTTAATTTTTGCGATGAAAAATCGATCAAAAGAAAGCGTAAATGTAAGCTTTAAAGCAATAAAGACGCGTAGATTCGTCAAAACTACAAAGCCTTAATCCCAGGGTTTCGCATAAATAAATTGAAATCACAATATTTGTCGGGAGTATGTTCGCGGAAAAAATATATTGCTCTCCCGCCACACAAGTTTTACCGATTGTTTTGATTATAGCCTATGCATAAACAAGTATTTGATTCCTATATATTCTCGCGTTTGCATCGGCGCCTTCACGACATAGCCGCTATTCTACCTGTAGGTATGTAAAAGGACTGGGCCGAGGTATAAGATGGGACAACAGAAGATTACGCGGAAGAAGGGTGTGTTGTTGGTCTTTGGTAACCATATTAAACACACCTTCGATTCTCGCTTGTCCGAACCTCACCATTTAGGAGCATCATCTATTAGTATCGTTTTCTCTGTGTAGCCGACTTGCGTCTCCATTTTGAAGGATACAACACTTGTGGAATGTGATTTCGATGCAAAGGAAATCTCGTGACGTCATTCGTAAAAGTCCTGGGCTCATCGCTCCGGTACATGGCAGCAGCCGTCGCCAGCTCAGCTTTCCCCCGAACGCGGCGCTCTTTGTGAATAGCACCAAAACATCAAACTTTGAGCCCAATACATTAGAACGTTGAGAACGCAAGCGGTGCCTAAATTGGTAACGTTCCATCAGCCCCGCTTGACTCCTTCAGTCTCAAAAAAACTTACAAAGATGCTCAAGACTGAGTTGAACAGTTCGATAAAGTTGCCACGTTCAACCAGTGGCGTGGCATTGAAGCACTTCAGAAAGTCTTTTATTCCCTCGAGCTAAGTGCGAAAATGTGGTTTAGGAACTACAAGGAAGCCTGCGCACATGTTACCACTTTTGTCGGCAGGTAAAGCATACCTTTGCAACGGCCGATCGCCACAACAACGTGCGGCGTCTGCTTGGCACGCCATTATAAAAGCCCAATGAGAGTGTTGCAATGTTTGTGTAGGTCATGTCCCATCTGTTCCAGCGAGCAGAACCTCTTATGGAAGGAAGTAAGAAAGGGCGTCATCTTATGAACGCAGTTGAAGATCATCTCATCGGCAGTCTCTTGCGCAATTCACGGCGTACGATCGACGAATTCATCCGTGAGTGTACCGTGATTGAGAAGGCTCTACAGCAGCGTTATCATGAGTACGACCACATGGCCACCAGGACACCATACAGAATTTCTGCTCAGTTGTCCAGGGATGATGACAACCTTTCACCCGACTTCATCCGCGTTGTCTTACAAGAATACCTAAATAAGTGCGGTATCACTCTGTCACCAAAACCTGTACATTCCTGCGTTGCTAGCATTGTCCGTCAGGACATCCGCAACGCCTTTTCTTTGCCACTTGCGCAGGTAGAGTCACCGTGCAACCTCTACTGTTCAATGGCTCTCATTTGCCAGGCGCTCGCCCCACCAACCAGACCTGCTGCGCCGAACTGCTGCGCCTACCGCGCCCAGCCTACTGGTGGCCCAAGCATAAGTGTCTTCCTCGATCACAGCAGCCGTTGTCTCCTCGCTCTTCTCTCAAACTTGAAACGGCGTTCCGACAACCATAAGGTCGCAAGACTGAACAACGGTGCACTGCCGATAACCGGCCTCTCTGCTACCACTACAGGCAATCTTTCCACGTTTATCGGTGATGCCCCAATGGAGAAAGCAGGGTGCCTGGGTTGCCACCTGCCGCTGTTCGTCCCCAAGTTGGAGACCCGGTGTAATTTCGGAACACCTCACCGAACGACGATCCAATGCGCCTTTAGCCAATCGGGGTCGTGATCCCATTATTCCTAGACTTTTTCCGAGCCGTCGCACCCCTGCAGACGGACGTACAAGGCTGTCACCCACTCCGCCCTGGGGAACTAGAGGGACCAACTTCGGGAAGCAAGGTTGGTAACACAGTATGCATCGATTGCCTCCCTGCTTCACCGGAATTGGAGTTAACGACCAGTCACGTCTTTGACGTCCACGCAAATGCAAGTGATTAACAGTTAGTTTTCCTCGACGAGAGTGAGATCACCACATTTTGGACACTTTGACACACTACAGGATAGTCACTCCGATACTTGCTGACAGGCTCAAAAAGGTTAGAGTCCGTGGCACATACCTTAGTTTGGTCGTGCTGGTGGTCACCTGGTGGCGCCTGCCGGGAAACGTACCGGTAGGGTTCAAATTGGTGAATGAGATTTCACCAACTCGTTCGTCGACCACGCGCCGTGTTTTGGTGAGTTCATATTATCCTTGAATATCCTGCAGGAACATCATGAAGTTATCAACAACCGTGACGGCTTTCTCAGCTTCTCTACAAAATAAACTGCCGCAAACTAATGGTAAAGAAGGGGTACACCTTTAAATTGTATACGACGATGTTACCCTACCACTAATAGCGGGTATGCTTGTGTCCGTTCAAAGTCACGAATAATTCGGTGGTGACGCTATAAGTGTCATGAGTACCCCTCTCCTGATCTGGAGGATTGCCATTGCTAAGAGCCTCGTGACACTAGTGTGAGAAAAAGTAGATGTCCTCCTAATGAACTTCATGAACTTCAAACCTAATATCTATCAGAAATTGTGTATTAGGAGATTGTTTACGGGAACCGGAAAGCACCTAAACACTCTCATCACAAAAACTGTAGCCGTATAGTTTGTCTTCTAGGCGCAAGTCCTTATACTGCAGCCTCAAAGAAACGTTCCTCTAAAAAATGCCACTAGCCTTTCGTGCATTTGGCTGCCTGAACAGAATATTTCTCAGTTATAGAGGGTGCGGATATTGTTCCATGTGCTAGTCAGAGGTAATAATCCTTGCTTAATTTGAAGAGGAATACCTTATACTACCACGTCTATTGTGGTGCTGCATGCAAATTCCTAGGCTGTGCACTATCTGTATCGCATTTCACAGCTCTGGGAATTGAAAAGGGTAGCAACATTTTTAATTGGTTTTGTAGTAAGAATTCGAATTTTTACAACAGTTTTACAACATTTTTACAACAGTTTAAATGTTTTTGCATCCCAAGGTGTTCCCAAACTGAGCTTGTTTTTCGCATAATCTCGACGTTTCTCTGCTCGTGTAATCATGTAGTCGTCCGCAATGCATGAGTTTCTTCTACAAAGCAGCTGTTCGTCACACAGTTTAATTAAGCCTGGCATTTAATTACATTGAGCCTGGGGTTGATATGGTTACTTTGCTCCTAAATGCGACCCAGATAGTAATAATAATATTCAGAGTGCAAAAAAACTTCACCTGTTATTTCGATTACTTGAATTGAACAGGTAAATATCTAGAGCAACCAAACATATCGCTAGATTATTTTTGACCATGGCCAGATATATCACGAAGCGATATAGTTCGGGGGACCCAGTATTTCTTCCACATCAAGGATAACAGAGCTTGATATATGTAACGTTCACACAATGGCTGAACGGCAGGTAGACTTCTTGTCGCGGGAACAGAATATATCACACATTTTCGGGCGTATCGCGCACACTTAAAGGTTACTAAGCGTGTACCAAGAAGTAACCGTCGATACACAACCGCATTCGTATAGGTTCCACGCTGACTAGTCTTTCTGCTCGAGATTACGGCTCTGTATATTCCAGGAGGGATATGCATGAACATGACGTGACGACGAGACCGGTTTTCCGGTAACGGACCTTCACAACGCCCTACAACGAGAGCCGCATGGTTCCGACGCTATGACGGCTTGCACAGCGGCATCCGGAAGTACTTCAGAGCAGCTCTACGATTTAAAATCTTTAGTGAAGTGTGTCACCGGTTCAGAAGTAGAAGTAATTTTATGTATGGGATATTGCCTTCACCCGCGCGCCATCTGGTGGCTGTGGCGTCACCTTCAGATGATGTTGCTATCATGACAGCACACAAAATTTTAATTATTGCCGCTGTAGTTTCACTTCCGGGACCGACAGAGAGGATGTCTTATAAAGACGGTCCTGCCCTGGGATGCACTTGGCGATGACGGTCCAGCATACAGCGCACGCCGTCGGTAAAAAGGTCCGGAGAACGCTGCCACTTTGGTTTTGCGCAAATTGTGTATTGTTTCAAAACTTTACGCGCGGATACATTTTCTCTTTCTTAAAATAGGGTAAATATGTGTTTATTGAAACGATGGGTACTTTGATCAATTGTTTCTAAACTTTAACCTGTTGAACTGCCGATAACAGGCTCACGAATCAAGCGCTATGTTGATGTCTTCTTCGGTAACCAAGTTTTTCAAGGTTTTCATGCTGTATTATATTTTTTATGTTTCCTTTACAACTAGTCTCAGATCCTTTCTAGTAAACAAAATTGTCGGGAACATTGTGTTAAGTTACATTACCGAGTGTCGTGCTATGGAATTCAAAGTAAAGGAATTTGATAGTGCTAACAAGACTCTTTTTTGTTGAATGGTGGATTTTTCTTTTGGAATATTTAATTGAGTTCTGTAGAATTCTAGCTTTCTTTGGATGCTCTTGTGGCTGCTCCTGGAAAGTGCACAGTTAGCGCATAACGTACGGAGCACTTTGGTGTTCAAATAAACCTCCGCATAAACCTGTTTTTTGAGATGAAATATATATTAAGTGGGTGGAATGGTTTCCCAGGTATATTTTAAATGGAAGCAATGCTTGCAAACAGGCACTAGGCCCGGTTCACTCTCGAGTTACCAAAATATACGAACGTTTATTAGAATACAGAAGCTATGTCACTTAACCGACTATTGTTACGTGTCACCTCCCCAAATTTGTTGCATGGCTACAGAGCCAAGATGACACAAATGATGGTAGGACTTCAATGGTGTATATACATTAAGTCGGACATGAGGTGTATCGAGCCTGGCACCGCGCCACCCACATTTTATCTCCCCCGGAAAACGGAGTGATTAGCTAGTGCCCATGCTCTTTATTCCGTAATTAAAATTTTTCTTGGTTACGGAGTCGAAGGAACTGTGACTCTGTTCAGCCCTGTAATTTAATTGCACACAATTCTGAGGTATAGGGAGCGAAATGCGTACGAAAGGTTGTATGCACTGCTTTTTGCACACAGTGACGACGACAAAGCGATAAATGCACGTCACACTGTCCAGAAAGACGAGTATGATACGCAAAAAGTCATGGGCGGAGGCACAGCTAAGCAGTGCAAAAAACAAGCTCTAAAGGGGTTTTGTTTTCACGGGGAATCAAGTGATGATTGTCCTGTAATAGACTAACCAGACAGTTGGAAGAAACCACCATGAAGGCGAGTAAGTAGGGATGGACAAAAATACCCTGGGTCAGGTAAACTTTCCGCACTCCTGACAATCGTGCGCGTATTTTTATTTTCTATTCGAAGCATTCGAAGAACTGCCGAAAAAAATTAAGTGTGCAATCGTGCCGTTCGATTAGGCCACCCGCCTAATAGATTCAACAACTGCGTCTTTTGGCGCGTATAGATCAGGTGATCGCAAAAAACTTGGTCATCTTGACAATCCAAATACCTTAAAAAAAGAAATTCAGTCAGAAATCATTGTAATCTTATAAACTTCTGCTCTTTTAAACGGGGATATTTCTGCTGGACACACAATGACTACAAATTTTGCGATATCAAAAAGACAATTCAACATCGTCTTTTAATCGCCTATTTTAATCTTTCCCCCCCAGAACATAAAACATGTAGTAAAAATTTTATGCGGCCTGTTTTGAAAAGGGATATTCTGCAACCACATGGGCATGTTCATAAGGCGTATTATTCACCACGCAGCTTCTCAGAGACTCCCTACCTACCCTCAGGAAAAACTACAGTATTCGAACACGTTTTTTTTTTATTTTTTGGGACGCTTGACCTGCCGTGCAATATATTTACATAATACACTTACCCACGAAATAAAACATTGCCCAATATTTTAATCGTTGCTGCTAAGTATAAATATTTTAAATCGTTGCTCAAAGTATACTCCAGAGAACATTGTTTGATTTAGTTCTTTCGTATTGGTAAAATGACGTGAATAACGATGGGTGGTCAAACTGATACATTTTCAGGACGACTTCATGGTATACGTTACAATGCGTCATCGTTAATTCCGGAGAATCAAAATAGGAAATAAATGTCCATGATGTTTTCGAGATAGGCTAACGGCAATGTACAGACAAAACAGCATTGCTCTGTCTAACCGATTTACGCTGTTTGAACAATGCGCAACTTGCATAGTAAACGCGATAAAATACGAAGACTGAAATTATCGTGTTACCTTAGGCCGGCAAAGCCCGTTGGTCCCTTCAGCGTCACACAGAACACGTGCAAAAACGTGAAAATATTTCAATATTTGTGATTTCCCTCCTTGCAAATATTTTCGCTGTACTTTAGAGAAAAAAGGGAAGAGTAGGCTTTTTGTTTTGAAAATACCACACGGGACACGCAGGCGGGATCGGCAGCGAGACCACTAACGTGTGCGCGAGCGATCACGTTGAACTCTGCTCCAACCCGGCATTACTTGTACCATTGTCACAATACGACCCTACCCCACAGAAGCCAAGGCTGCACCCAGACATGCATCCAAATAGTCGATGATGAATATGGTTCAACCAAACTCCGCTCCCCTGCCTGTTAGATTGCCCCGCGGCGCTCAGCGATGATTTGCTGGCAATGTGGTTCGCCGCTGTGCCAAAACGTCACGAGCATGCCGTCCAAGATTACCAACGTGTAGGCGCTGTTGCCTGCCCCTCTTGGTTCCCAGGAGCTACGCCCCCAGCACACCACAATTTATAGGAGTGCCCCGGCCTTGAAACACTTTGTTTAAAACGCCTCCCGCCCGAATTCCTGCGGCTTGAGGAATGGACAATGCCGCTCCCACCGGCCAATGCATGGCAGAGGATGCTTTTTCTGTTGGAGTTTGCGCGCTTCAGGCGTTGAACGCCGAATGTAACCTTTAAACCTACCTCCAATTTCCTTCAATCCATAAGCCGGCCGACGTGTAGGCCCTGCCTAAGAAAGTTTTCTTTTGTGTTATTTTCAAAAGACACGCACCAACCTACACACCACGCTAATAAAGTCTGAATTTCTAGCCATACATACTCAAGATTTGTATTGGTTGAAAATAAAGTTACTTCTCCTGTGCAATAACTGGGTAGTTTTATAATAGTAGGAAGTAGAACAGATTGATATTTAATAGGGTTTTTTAACGTCCATACTACAACACGTTTTTTTCCAAGTTCTTTTTGGTTTTTCTGCCTTTTCTTCTCACTTTTGTACACCACTGTCTATGCTATTGGGCTATGGGTTTATTACGCTAAATAATTATAAGTGACGGCACGAATAAATACTTCGCAGCCAGGCAAATGTTCATTGAATGAAATTTTGTGCCAAATATAACACAGTCATTTCGCATAAACCATGACATTTACCAAAATTTCAAAACGCTATTTTTCAACAACCAATAGAGAACTTCCATCATTGCTTATTTTTGGGACGTTTCTGTAGAATTCTTATCCTTTACATTTAGGAGCCGAGGCTAAATTTACGCAACGCTTGTAGCTATTTTTATGCAGCGGTTTGTACTCCTCACTACTACTAATGTATATAAAAGAGTGTTGACATGACTCGGTTCCTATCATCTGTAGGTTTACAGTTGAATCAAGACTTTTTTACTCTTATTGCTTGTTATTCGTTAGTATTACAATATAACCGCGATGATTTTGTGATTCATAGGTTACACAAAATCTACACGTATCCTTGTGTGTACACAACAAAAACTATTCGGTATCACGACTCCACTCATGCGTTTTCTGTTAACTCCGGCACTGCAAAGATATTGCCTCGTTCACCTTTTTTCCGCACTCGTCTTGTTGTCATTGAGTGCTTCACCACAAAATGTACGGGGAATGGTTCTTTGCATGGACGCAGTTTTTATCGAGATGGCTAAGGGAGAAGATGGGTCTTTTTTTATTACAAAGAAGCCTAACTGAAAAATCTACATTTTCTTGTGCTCCTTCTTGCTCTTCTTCTATCTCAAAAATTAATTCTTCCAAACGCCAATGAGGACATGTCTTTAATATAGTCATGTATTGTTCGTCTTCAGCTCCCATTCTTCATCTAGGCCTCATCCATAGCCATTCCTCAAAATTTTTATTGCTTCACGGAATAAAATTAGCACCTCTTGTGATACCAGATAAAACAAAACTCCCTTCCGCGTTTGCAAAAAAAAAAAAAATGGAACCGAACTCACATAGTTACGGTCCTGGAATAAATAATTTTTATGTTTGGCCATAAAATACTTTTTCTGAATTTCGCCGCTACATCGCGGTTATAATTAGTAAGTGCGATGAACAGATGTGTAAATATTCCTGCATTTACCATGGATATTTTTTTTGCATGTAAAACTTCAACCCTTCAGATAAAAAAGTCGCTCCAGTAAAGGACCACTTTGGAGTTACGAATTGCCTTTTGCAGATGCTGCTACACCGAAATCTCATCATGCCTCAATAAAATTGCACAATTAAAACGATTGAAATAAGCAAATAAAACGTTACTTCGCAACTGGCGGAACCATTTTCAAAATTTTTGCCATGACTCTTTTACAATGCCAGGGATTTTTTTATGCCCTCCGTAAACTTCTGTAAGAAATATGATGTGCGGCTATAAGTATCCAAACTTTTGGGGCATTCCCCTCCGAAGACGCCTACCGTCCTCTATCGGTTGTCCCCTGGACCATGAGTGTAGCTGCATGGGAGGAAGAAAATAACAATCGTTGCTTGTTAATGGAAGGAGATTTTGGCAAACGCCTTCTAAAATGCCTAACACTACTTTACGCGCCCTCACGACTAAAATTGAAGCTGTGCAAAACACATAATGCGGGCTCCTCCAGCACCTAAATTTTTTGGGCCGGATTTTTTATTTCGCCTTTGTTTCATTTTACTAGCGTTGTACATATGTTATTTTAAAGACGCCTTATTGACATACCTAACTGCCTCAACTGCATTCACAGGTGAATTTCTGCTCAGCAATGCATAAATTGTGCGTTCTTCTACTAACGTTTGGAAAGGCCCTTTGTTTCCTTTGTTTCGCGATACTACCGAACAAAGCATAGATCTTAAAAATAACGCTCGCAAGCGAGATAAAACTGCGTAAGGCGCATTCACAGGTAAAATTTAAGTATTGCAGCGACGATATTATGAGTTCCTCGCCACCTACCAAGTTTTCAAAGGCCAAGGCAAACGGCCTTATTTCTTCTCTGCCTCACAATGAGATCGCGGCAAATACATGTTTCCAAACTAGCCTTCCGGGAATACCTAATACTACCTAAAGATCGCAGACCGAGAAAACATCTGCAATGCACAAATGCTGCGTTCATTGCGGTCGAAAATTTTAAATATCCCAGACCGAGCACCCTCCATTTTATGTTCACGTAGCAATGTACCCTTCACAAAGTTATAACATGCCATTTTTGAAACTCATAAAACAATTTCAATCGCAATAAACGATGAGATAACCCTGAAAAACAGCACAGTGCTAAAAAACGCCCCTGAGCAGACCCGCCGCCTATTGTAGCCGAATGCCGTTTTATTGAGGCCATTACAACAGAATAAAATTCGTTTCATTTGCGAGATTTCTACTTCTTGGGCCGAAAACAATTTCATTTTCGTAGCCACAGACAACATGACATAATAAGCAGAGGCACACATTATTCCAAATAGGGGCGCAAAAAGTCACAAACTTCATCCAACAACTTCTGCTGCAACACAGGGCCCCTGAATAACTAATCACGGACTACGGTACAGCTTTCACTGCGGATCTTAGCAGAGAGTCTGGTGCTACCTGCAGTTGGGATCCGTATAGAAGATGCAGACCACCCCCAAACGAACGCACAAATGCGATGTGCGATCAAAGACGATCGCGGATACCCGATCAATGAATGTCGACGTGAAACACAAGGTGTGGTGAAGACATCCCTTATGCCACGGTTGCGTACAATGATACTTCGATGAAGACAGGGTTCGTGCTTGCGTACAGCGTAGCGCCTACTATGATCCACGAGCCTAACCTGCAACACGCAGAACACGACAATATCAGTGCCGACGTTCATGTGTAGATACACCACGCAGATAAGGCCCGCCAGCTGTCTCGCGTTTGTTAATCGTTCCAGCTGCTGGTGAATGCCGGACGCTATAGCCTCTGCCACCGAGACACCAATGTCACCGAGGTGATTTCGTGTCCGCTTGGACAACAATTAGAAAACATACACTCATTGAGAAGACGCTGCAACGGCATTTCGGCACCCTCTAGATTCAGCGTTGGCCAATCATACTATGAGGTTTTTCCGGACGGTGACATGAGCATATCACGACGATGCATGCCACCATAGGCCACCCACAATTCCCGTCGGAAGTTCTTATACACAAGATGAACGTCGTATTATTGTTCGCCAGAGTTTTATTTCTTAGGATCAGGTCATTTACTATTAGGGTGGGGTAATCTCAGTAACAATACCTTATGACGTCTACACTTTTGTCTTGTTCACAGTGACTGGTCGTGTCTATCTCTCTTACCTAACTTACAAGTGAACCGCGCATTGTCTCTTTCTTTGTAAGCCTCGCAGCCTATATTTTTAATAGAAAGAGTGCATTGCCTGCCATCACTAAAAAAATTTCTTCTTTGAACTCCTATGTTCCAGATGTGATTCGATTGTTCACGAAGGTTCAACGCCGAAGTATATATGCTCGTACGGAAGTTAACCGGGAGTAGATTCGCCGAAACACATCAGTGCAGGACGTGTGTTGACTTCGCTGTCGCCTCTTGTGCAGTCTCTTGAGCTCTTACATTAAGACTAGTTCCCCCCCAATCAACTTTTGGATACGTGAAATTTTTAAGTGCTTAAATGTGAAATGATTGATATGGGTATTACGTCAATTTACCTTATCTCTCGATATCTGGGATCTTCAATTTCCATACCACTTATTTCAAATTTTTGATAGTACCCGGTGGTGGGTAAATTGTCTATCGTACTAATCATACTTTCACAAAGACAAAGCTGACGCAGGTGTCTTGAGGAAAAAGTTTAGTGGAGCGCACTTCTGCTCCCCTAACAGCTCAAAGAGAACAGAGGCTTCAACGCAGCAGTCAGTGAAGTGACGGGCGCAGGCGAGTTTCGCCGTATCGAATACCATGGCGTCCATTCTGCTGCCATTTATCTCTTGCCGCGTGTGTTTCTTGAACCCTCGAATTTCATCGAGAACATTGTCAATCAAAGAATAATATTTTAGGCTCGTTGCGCTAATTCGAAAGACTGTCATTATCAAAGCAGATAGCACGTGCGCCATAAAAATAAAGACTTGAACACGCACTTCACATGATTCATGGATAACACCGATAACACTGCCTGACACAGTTGGTCGGCAAAAAAAGAACATAAACAAATCCAGTGCATGGTTCGTGGCGAAAGCCCCCTCTTAGAGTGCATCTACCGGATGCTAAAATAAAAACAGTCCAAACAAACAACAAACGCGAGTCATCTCTTGTAGGAAAGTTTAGGACGTACCACGTGCATGACATCGAACCGCCTTCGTCGTCTCGAGGTTAATAAATTACCATTGGGGATCACCTCGTAGGTGAGTTTTCAACAGGTTGTAGAATACGGTAGGGTACGATATACGGCCACAGAAGCTTCACTCCTAGTCCTCGTTTTAGGTTGGGAGTCCAAACACCCACACGATCCCCTGGGCGGTACTACCCGTCTTGGCATCGGAGATTGTATAGTCCGACAAACTCGAGCAAGCTCGTCTGCCTAAACTCCAAGCTGAAGGTGTACGTCTACGTCGGCGTAGAGGTAGCCTTCTTCGACGTGCTTGAGCAAGGCATCAAGCATCGAGTCGGCCGTCTACCATAGACAAGGTCGAACGTTGTCATCTGCGTAGTTTCCAGGATCGCCGTGGTGTACGTAAACATGAAATACGGAAGGACTTCGTCCCAAGTTGTATGTTCCATATCGACGTACACAGACTGTTAGTACATTCGTCTGGGGGTGGTACGCCGTCCTTCTTCGGTGATAGGTGTGGTTGTTGCGTAAGACTCCGTGCCTAATCTCCGCAGTGAAGACCATTCCGCCGTCCGAAATTAGGGCTTCAGGTTGCTCTATATCGTATGCTCCATGAAGATGTCACCACTTGTTCTGCAGTCTCCCTCTGTAGAGTGATGGGCTCTGCCTAACGCGTCGTGTAGTTTGTGGCTACGGCAATCACATTGTTCTTGGATCGCGACGTAGCGAACGGCCGAAGAAGGTTCATCTAATCAGTTGGAAAGGCCTCTCTATGACCGCGATCGGCTGCAGAAGTCCGGCGGGTCTCGTCAGCGGCTTTTTTTGTCGCTTGCAGTCATGGCAGTTCCGATCGTAGTGGGTGACGTCAGATTTAGGGCGGGACGAGTAGTATTTTGTCTTCATTTTTTCAAAGGTGGTAGGTGTTCTGAGATGTCCGGAAGACCGCTCGTCGTGGCACGTTTCCAAAATTTTGTTATGAAGGCCTGAATGGAAGACAAGGAGATATTTCGTTTCGTAGCTGAAATGCTTTTACACGAATACGGGTAGAATACGGGTAGGATACAGATAGAATACAGTACAACACGGGTAGCTGAATTCTGGTAACTTTTGTTTGAACACCCTAAGCATGGAAACGTTGCGTTCTTTGAGGTATTCGGGCATGACGCGTAAGTTTGGATCGGCACGCAGCTGGGCGATTAGGTCTCTCTCCATCGGGAATGCGAAGAACGCGCTGTCTTCATCGGAGTCTAGGGTGGTGGGTCGACGGGGCGGGACAGGCAGTCGGGGTGGAGTGTTTCCTGCGGATTTATAGACAATCGTCATGCCAAACTCTTTAGACCATATGCTCTACCGCCGAACATGGCCAGACGGGTCATTTAAATTGGCGACCGAAACAGAGTATGGTGGTCTGTCACAACCTTTAATGGTCTGCGATACCTCTATTTGCGAAATTCCGAAATGGGCGATATATTAGCGAGGCACTCTTTACAACTGGCAGAGCAGTAATTACCTTAATTTAACAGATCACGGCTGGCAAAGGCGACTACTTTTTCGCAACCGTTTTGCATTTTCTACAGTACGTCACCCAAGTCTAGATCACTGGCGTCCGTGTGCTTTACGTTTCGGCGTTTTTGTCAAAATAAGTGAGCAAGTGCGGGTTGTGCTCGTGTTGCCGCTCGCAGAAAGTTTTTAAAGCAAAGCTTTTTACATCTACCCCCAGGAGTTCTTCCGCGACCGTTGGTGTCATCAGAAAACTCCCGCGAACAAATAAAAGAATATACTGGCACCGCCAGTAATCGAACCAAGAAATAATAGAGTAACAAAGCGGGAGCCCGTTGTCTCACCGATTTAGCTACGTGACCACGCGGAGACACGGAAGAAAGGTGGTGTAGTTAATAGCACATCTTCGGGTTTACCCCTTGCTTTCTCGCGGAACGCCACGTGATAGAGTCAAGCAATTTCTCACGCCGCTGTGCGCTCCGATTACGGCACATCTAGCATCCCTGTGCGAGCCTTGCACGTGTGCTAGGTGTTACAAAAATTTAAGGAAGGCCACAGCAACGCACCGCATCTCACTTCTAGTATGCCAATGTGCTAAACACTGTGGCCTCCACTGTTCACGCGAAAAAAATCACAGCTCCTTAGTCGTCCGCCCTCACGCCAAACGCCACACCAAGTAAAACCTTCAAATACTCCTTGATGGCCAGGCGATCCCCCAAGCCCCAGCTCCAATATCTTGTCCCTACATCTCCAGGCCAACACCAGGACTAGCGTATCATTGCAGCGCCTCAAACACAGTGTCAATCAAATTATACACATGATCAGGCGACTTTCCACCAAGAAGCGAGGCCTCAAGTGATCTGATACCTTTCGATTAGGTCAAGCTTTTGTCCTCACAAGAATCACTTACGTCAACCCCTGTCTTCTTCTCGGCAAAAAGGACATAAAGATGCTTTATATAAGGATTAGAAAGAGCTCGAGCAGGCCATTGGTCTTTTCATGAGTGCATCAATATGAATCTGCTTAGCCCGGGGCTCACCAACACGGTGGAAGAGCTGATAGAGGGGCATCTTTCTAACCAGAAGTTTCGACTGAGCAGAACGGCGGTGGGTCACCGTATCCTTCACCAGATTGGCTGGGCCACACAGAATTTCACCCGCTTGATGTACTTCCGGACTATTGGCGACAAGAAATAAAGACGCTCCCTTTGCTTATAAATATGAACCCCTCGCACAACAAGGGCCGCCGAAGAGCACGGGCTCAAGCGCTCAACACCACCCTCGGTGGTGATCAGGCGGTTATCGTCTCAGACCTTCCAACATCAAGGACAGCAGTACGCCATCATTGTGGCTACCTCCAGAACCAACCTTCTCGCGTGTGCCTCACTCAAGACCGAAGACATGACGGCAGCAGAAGAGGCAGCCATCGCCTAGGCTCTCTCTCAACGAGGGCTTTGAAAGGCAGTCTCCGATTTGCAACAATCCTGCCAGAATTAACATTCGGGTTCGATTTCCCTACCGCCAATGCGTCTGCGGAAAACCCACTCCCAAAACGTTTCATTCAGCTATCTGGACACCCCCTCATTCTTCCATGGAGTGCAAAGAATACGCCCACCAACAAGCGTGCGCTTGGGCCCCAATGCTATAGAGCTGCACGAGGACAGTCACCCGGTTGTCTCGTTCAGGAACATAATTCAGCATTATCGCCTTCAGAGACAGACCCTACCTTCGCTTTACCCTGAACTTTCCGGAGAAACACAAACTACCGTACGGCTTATATAATACGGCCCATTCCCATACCCGACGCGTATTGACTTATTGCAACCGAATCGCTACGACGCTGAATGTAAATTTTGCTCATACGTATGAACAATCCACCACATAAGCGGAGTGTGCGACTTTAGCCCTGATCACCCTCCTCTCCTTCCATCAAATGCCCAAAAAATGGGAGATTCTGCTGTCCAGGCTCCCTCTGCCGACCCTGCTTCAGCTGGTGGACACAGCACAGGCCACGCCTGCTACATATGAACTCCAGTGAAGACGGAACCACTCCCCTGGGCCGCACTCTGGGCCATTCAAAAATGTCAATGGAAGTATTTCCTCCTCGTTCACATTGCTCTCCTCCTCGTCCTGTTTTTCCAGATCCGCCTCTTCCGTTTTAGCGGCCGATCTCGTAGCCTCCGTCCCCGGAAAAGAAGACGGATAAGTGAGATCACCTAACACCGGATTTGAGCTTCCTTTGATTTCATGAACAGTTTCCACTTATGTGCTCCACCAATACAGCTCGTCTAACAACCCTTAATGCATCATGCCTTGATTTAACCTGACCAATGATACCTCTCTGAAGTAATAGAGGCGGTGGTTGAGTGCATTTCACTTCTCTATGTTTTCCCTATTTGTAGAGCGATGTGAGAGAATTGACGTGACGTCGCGAGGGTAAACATTGCGCCTTCCGTTTACAGCTTTGCTTTCCAACCACATTCACAGGGTGGATTATTGCAATTCTTTTCTTTGGCGTTTTCCAGATGACAGGGGTGCTATCTTTCGCCAAGCGCGTGAGTGGCTCTGCAATGCGTGCGAAATTTGCAAAGAAGAGTGTTTAGTGTGTGCAAAGTCGAAAATCTGTCTCCTTTTCTTTCAGTCATCAAAATTTCCCTATGGCTGGAGCTTGGGACGGGTCAAGCAGGACTCGCGCGAAATTGACGACATGGCCCAAAATATGAGTTCCTCGTACGCGACGAGGCACTTTGAAGCTTCAGCATTAGCCCCGATGAGCGAATAGCATCGAGTGCTGGCTCTAAACTTCCAAGTTTGCAGAGACTTCGGGCGAATACTACAACATCCTCGAGATCTACGAGATATGTCTGCTACTTCAGGAACATGTTACTTCAGGCCCAATAGCACGCTTTCCATTATTATTTTAAAAGTTGCTGGTGCCGTGCACAGCGCGAAAGGCGTCACCTTCAACTAGTAAAGGCATTCCGGGGTTATGAATGCAGTCTTCTCTCGGAGTCTGTTGCCACTTCTATTTGCCAGCAGCCCTACTTTATATCCTTTGATGAGATGTACTTGGCGTGGTAGAGGTGGTCGATGGCGTCGATGATTTGCTGGAGGGGGTACAGGTTCTTTTTGCGATTTTGTTTAGTCGCCTTTTGTCAACAAAAAACATTATTGTTCGTCTTTTTTTCTTCACTAGTACGACTTTGATAGCCCAGGGGCTGTTCGATGGTTAAATATTATGGTGGCTAAGCATGTTTTTCTCTTGTCTCCGGATGCCTTCCCTCCCGTATGAAGACACGCGGAACGGCACAATTCAGGTAGGTCGGGCTTCATCTTCGGTTGCTATTCTCTGCTTTGGTAGAGGTGTCTTTGTCTTCAACGAAAAACACTCACTGTAGCGACGCAGCAATAACGTTATTTTTTTGTTCTTTTTGCGTTATCACCCGATTCCGTTCGAAGCAATGCCGAAGCTTTAAGGTATTTTAGGGTGTGCGTTAAAAGTCGCGACCGCAATCGCGTCACATGTTTGTTTGTTTCTTCGGGGAACGGAACTGCAGCGCCCTTGTATAAAAGCTGGTACTCCTCCGAGAAAATTGTCACCAAATCTTGGGATGGGCATTGCTTAAAGCGCACAATGCCTCTTGGGACACAGACACCGCGGCCGAGACGCGACTTTCGATCACTATCTTTCTTAGCATTGACGTCAGGAGAAGCATCTTTACCTTAGGCTGTGATCATCAATCTAGCGCGGGGTGCCAGGGTGACATGGTCATGTGCGATCCTTACAGCATCATGGAGTGGTCGAAGAAAACGTTATCGAATTGGTCTGTAGATGAAATATTGCACCGTTGTTCGCCTAGCTGTCCATTACAAGAATTGCTTCACCGGAAAAGTTAGGCAAATTTGCGGAAGCGGCAGGTTACGTGGTACCGTGAATGGTGGCGAATGATATCGACTTTACACTTAGCGTTGCGAGATGGTCTTCTGCAGTGTGTATGTGCGGACCGCCCCATCTGGTTGTACCTTTCTTTACCTTAGACATTATTCATCCGCTCATTACTGAGGGGTTGGCTCCCGTGTCTTTGAGGGCGAATACATAAAAGCCGTCGATGGGCCACTGGACGTTGTATGCCGCGTTCCTCAAGTTCCGGGTGCGTCGGGGCGTCATATTTCGGCTGGTTCGTGTTGATGATCGTTGTCGTCGTCTTCTCACCTCAAGGACGTGTCACGTCGGGCACGCGGCGCACCGTGTGCCGGTCGTCGTGTTTGGAAGTCAATCACGGCGTGCACGCACCCCACCGTGTGGCTGTCGTAGCGTTCGGAAGTCACGACAGGGTTAGATCGGGGTGTCCGGCAGATAGCATGTCTAGAATCACAGTGTTCGGTGCGTACTTGCGGCGTTGGGGATTTTTTTTCGCCATTGTGCAGCTTCACCTCTATAAGTTGCTACTTTTAGTTTCTCCCGCGTAAGCTGGGGACCTTCCCCATGCGCAGTCAGCATTGCTATGGCTGTTCGGCGACTGGTTAAACGATTAAAACAGGATTGGTCACGGATGGTTTGAGATAGATACTAGTCCATCACACGTGGTCGTCGGCCAGGGAGAGGGCGACGTTCGTCGAATGAGAAACCGCGCAGTCAGACTCTCTTGTACGGCGGCGACAATGGATGCGACCTGCTACTCCACAGTGGTACAAAAGAGGACGATTATCCTGGGTTCATCTCACGTCCGCGTTCTTCGGTGTCTGGTTTGGGACTGCAGGGGTCCGGCGTGCAACACTGGGCGGCGGTACGGTGGGGTCGATTGACAACGGTTTAGAGATGGGCGGAGTCGGTAAACAGCTTCGGAGTAGGGCATGCTTGTGTTTCACGGGATGCATCATAAACTTAAGTGGGCATGTTTAAGTTCTTGAAGGATCACGTCGGTGAGAGAGACAACTTGTTGTTGGGGTGTTGATGGTAAACTTTTCCTAAGTTCGTCGCCAACGGGGGGTGATTGTTGCCTGTAAGTCTTCAGTCACGAATTCACGGGTGTTTACTTGGTAGCCAAAAGCGCCTTGAGTGGTTGATCGTACTGCCTCGAGCGCATGTGGCTTGTCCTGTCGATCATGAAAGCCTCAGTCACGAACTCAGTGAAGGTTTTTGGGGTGGTTGCGCGTGAGTTCAGCGGAGAGCCCTTGTTGAACTCCCTGCATCACAAATCGAACCTTCTTTTCAGTCATATCGACGTCAGCGCATCAGAACAGCATATACATCTCCTTAACGAACACAACCCCTTCGCTGGGGAGTTTGCATCGAAGCCGGAACAATTGCTCAGCTCGTTCTTTACGGATGACAGTTGTCAATGTTTTCAAAAATGAGGTTTCGAACATGGTTCATGATGTTAGCGAGCTCTCGTGGTTTTAACACCAGACGTGAAAGGTGTGTCCGAGGTAGAAAAACACTTGCCAACAATTTATAATTCATTCTTTTGGCTGAAACTTCGGATTCGCTTCAGCATCTCCAGCCTTTCTTCCTGAGATCGCTGCAGAACGATGCGACGATTTGTTTGTAGAATATGGTGCTGATCATGGCGTCTTCCTTCTTCATTCTCTGCGGTAGTAGACCTGGCTAGGGTGGGAGGCATTGCTTTCGGCGGCTGGCATGACTTGGGCCTGCTGGGCTACTTGCAGAAAGTTTATGGTGCATGTACACAGCACGTACCGGATGCAACAAAACCTAATGTACGAAAATGACTCGAAGAAAAATGTTTATTGCTGTAACCTTGTGCTTACATCACAACTAAAAGAATAAAGAGGCTTCAAAGCAGCACTCAACAAAGTGACGTGCACATGCGAGTGTCGACGCATCGAATACCACACCGTCTGCTCTGGGGGAATTTATGTCTTGACGCGAGTGTTTCTCGAACCATCGAATTACATCCAGAACACTGTAGATCAAAGTCGATTATTCCAGGCTGGTGACGTAAGTTCAAAACACTCTCCCTACCAAAGCAACTGACACATGCTGCGTAAAAATAAAGAAACGGAACACGTGCTTCACTTCATCATCATCATCATCATCACCAGCTTATCTACGCCCACTGCAGGGGAAAGGCCTCTCCCATTATTCTCCAATTATTTCGGTCCTGTGCCAACTGTGACCAATTTATCCCCGCAAACTTCTTGATCTCATCTGCCCATCTAACTTTGTGCCGCCCCCTGCAACGCTTGCCTTCTCTAGGGATCCACTCTGTTACCCTTAATGACCAGCGGTTATCTTGCCTTCGCATTACATGCCCTGCCCACGTCCATTTCTTCTTCTTAATTTCTACTAATATGTCTTTAACACCAGTTGCTCCCTGACCCACTCCGCTCTCTTCTTGTCCCTCAATGTTACACCTATCATTTTCCGCACCATTGCCCGCTGAGTCGTTCTCAATTTAAGTTGAACCCTCTTAGTGAGCCTCCAAGTTTCTGCCCCGCAGGTGAGTACCGGTAAGATGCAACTGTCATGCACTTTCTTCTTCAGCGACAATGGTAGGCTGCTATTCATTATCTGAGAATGTCTGCCATATGCAAACCACCCCATTCTGATCCTTCTAATTATCTCTGCCTCATGGTTGGGATCTGGGGTCACAACTTGGCCTAAGTAGATATATTCGCTTACCACTTCAACTGCCTCGCCACCTATCTCAAACTGCTGTGCTGTCCCGAGGTTATTGATCATTACTTTAGTTTTCTGCTAATTGATTTTCAGGCCCACGGTTCTACTCTGTTCGCCCAGTGCGGAAAGCATGCTTTACAATTCGTCCCCCGAGTTACTTAGCAAGGCAACGTCATCAGCAAATCTCAGGTTACTGAGGTATTCTCCATTAACAATTACTCCAACCTGTTCCCAATCCAACGTTCTGAATACTTTTTGTAAGCATGCTGTGAATAACATTGGAGAGATTGTGTCTCCTTGTCTGACGCCCTTTCTTATAGGTATTTTACTGCTCTCCCTATGGAGGATGATGGTAGCTGCAGACCCATTGAAGATATCCTCTAGTATTCTTACATAATGCTCATCTACCCCCTGGTTCCGTAATGTCTGAATGACTGCTAGGGTTTCGACCGAGTCAAATGCTTTCTGATAATCTATAAAGGCTATATATAGGGGCTCAGTATACTCAGTGCCCTTCTCCATCACGTGATTGATCGTGTGAATATGGTCCATTGTTGAATAACCTTTACGGAACCCTGCTTGTTCTTTAGGTTGACTGAAATCTAAGATTGCAGAGATTCGGTTAGCGATCACCTTGGTAAATACATTGTAGACGACTGACAGTAAGCTGATCGGCCTGTAATTTTTCAAGTCCTTCATGTCGCCTTTCTTATGGATTAGGATGATGTTCGCGTTCTTCCAAGATTCCGGTACCATTGCGGTCATTAGGCATTGCATATACGGGTTTTGCCAGTTTTTCAAGTACAATTTCTCCGCCATCCTTGAAGAGGTCTGCTGTTATCTGATCCTCACCAGGTGCTTTGCCCCCTTTCATTTCTTTCAGAGCCTTCCTTACTTCTTCGGTCGTTACTGGTGGGATGTCTATCTCCTCTGAACTACTGTCTCGTTCGGCATTATCCTGTATGTCCCGGCTACTGTACAGATCCCTATAGAACTCCTCGGCCACTGTGACTATTTTATCCCTTTTGTGATGATATTGCCTTGCTTGTCCTTAAGTGCATACATCTGATTTTTCCCCACGCCAAGAGGTCTCTTCACTGCTTTCAGGCTACCTCCATTCTTTACAGCGTATTCGATCCTCTCCATATTATACTTCCTTATGTCAGCTTTCTTACGCCTATTGATTAACTTCGAGAGGTCGGCTAGTTCTATTCTGTCAGCTGCGGTGGAGATTGTCATGGTTTGCCGTTCCCTGATTAGATCTTTCGTCTCCTGTGAAAGTTTACCGGTATCCTGTCTAGCCATAGTGCCCCCGACTTCTAGAGCACACTCCTTGATAATGCGTCTGAGGTTGTCGCTGGCTTCCTGTGTCGTAAGCTCGGCTTCCTCGTTAAGGGCGGAATATCGTTTCTGCAGCGCGAGCCTGAATTCTTCTACTTTAGGTCTTACTGTTAGCTCGTTTATCGGCTTCTTTCGTACTAGCTTATTGCGGTTCCTCCTTAAATCTAGCCTAATTCGAGATCTTACCATACGGTGGTCACTACACCTTACCCTTCCGAGCACTTCCACATCCTGCACGACGCCATTGTTATAGCATAATATGAAGTCTATTTCATTTTTGTGCTCCCCATTCGGGCTCCTCCAGGTCCACTTACGATTCTCCCGTTTACAGAAAAAGGTATTCATTATGCGGAGATTATTGCGTTCTTAAAACTCAACTAGTAGGTCCCCCCTGCTTTTTCTACAACCCAGACCATAGTCCCCAACTGCCTTGTCTCCAGCCTGATTCTTGCCTACTTTAGCATTGAAGTCCCCCATAACTACGGTGTACTGTGTTTTTACTTTAGCCATTGCCGATTCCACATCTTCATAGAAGCGTTCCACTACTTGGTCGTCGTAGCTCGATGTGGGCGCGTAGCCCTGTACCACCTTGAGCTTGTACGTCTTATTGAGGCTAATTACAAGACCTGCTGCCCGTTCGTTAATGCTATAGTATTCGTTTATGTTGCCAGCTATTCTTTTATTGATTAGAAATCCCACTCCCAGCTCTCTTCTGTCCTCTAGACCCCGGTAACATAGGACATGTCCATTTTTAAGCACCGTGAAGGCTTCGCCTGCCCTTCTAACCTCGCTAAGCCCTAATACATCCCATTTAATGCCCTCTAATTCCTCGAACAACACCTCGAGACTTGCATCGCTAGATAAGGTTCGCGCGTTAAACGTTGCCAGGTTCAGATTCCATTAGCGGCCTGTCCGGATCGAGGGCCTAAATCCTTAGCACCCTCTGCTGCGTCACAGGTCTGACCGCCGCCGTGGTCAGTTGCTTCGCAGCCGCTGGGGACTGAGGTCCGAGGATTAGTTGGCGTATTCATAGGAGGTTGTGGCCGTTACTACACCAGGGTGGCCAATCCTGCTCTGGTGAGGGAGTGCATTACCGGCAATGGTCACCGGGGTCAGGCCGCACCCCAAGCCCCTTTGTGCAATTCCATCAATACGCGGATTTTTTTAATCCGTGGGAATTGTCCGGCACTGGGATTCGAACCATGGTCCTTCTTCACGGGAGGCGGGTGTTCTACCTCTACGCCATTGCTGCATCATTCACTTCACTTAGCCGATGGATAATGCATAAAACAGAGCACTGCACAGCCGGACGAAAAAAAACACAAGTAAAGAAGTTTAGAACAGGGTTCGAGGCTATAAAAATGGGAAACATTTATTTGCCTAATCCTTTGCTTCTCGTAATTAGGTTATTCACCAGTAACTTGTACAAATTATTGACCTCCAGCCTCCCCGCGCGGGAACTTTGAGTATTCATGGATATGGTGTTTGCGACCCTACATTGTGGCTCATAAAAGCTGCATTTATATGCTCTGGCACTATATGTACCGTTCGAAAGTTCGGCTGTTATGTTTCGTATGGACTTTCGTGGAATATTCTCACGAGTGCAAGCACTGGGCAGTTCGCTCAAAATACTTCGAGCCTTTATAATGTCACGAAGCGAAAGACGACGCAGTTGCCTTCAAGGCAACTGCGTCGTCTTAGAACTTCAGGGGCTTCAAGTCGCAGAAAACTTGACTTATGATGAACTTTGCGACTTCTATGGCTGTCTCCCTCGGAAGAGCAGCGGACTCTGCGTAGTGCGTCATGTAGTCTGTGGCTACGACAATCCACTTGTTCTCGCATCGTGACGTAGAGTACGGGCCCAAATGGTCCTTTCCAATCTGCTTGAAAGGCCTCTACGCGACGACGATCGGCTGAAGAAGTCTGGCGGGTCTCGTCGGCGGCGTTTTTCGTCTCTGGCAGTCACGGCAGGTCCGGACGTAGTGGGTGACGTCGGATGTAAGGCGCAGCCAGTAGTACCTCGCATTGATTTTTTCAATTGTGCGAGCTGTGCCGACATGTCCGGACGACGGGTCATGGTGGTGCACTTCCAAAATTTGGTCACGAAGATGTGCTGGGAAGACAAGAAGGTAATTCGTTCTCGTTCCGGGGATGACATTTTTCTTCACGAGGAGGGAGTTTTTGAGGCGAAATGCTGGTAAGTTTCGTTTGAAAGCCGTAGGCACGGCGACATTGCGACCTTCCAGGTAGTCGATCATGACATGTACCTCGGGGTCGGCACCCTGTTTGGCGCCTACATCGCTCTCGTTCACGACTCCTAAGAAGGCGGTGTCGGCATCGGAATCTGAAGGTGGTGGATTGACAGGGGCACCTGACAGACAGTCCGCATTAGAGTGTTTCCTGTCAGATTTACGGACTATTGAAACGTCGAATTTCTGCAGGCGCGAGCTCCATAGCCCAAGGCGGCCAGAGGGGTCCTTCAAATTGGCGAGCCAATACAGCGCATGGTTGTCTGTCACAACCTTGAACGGTCTACCATACACGTACGGGCGAAATTCTGAAATGGCGCCTATGACAGCCCGGCAATCTTTCTCGGAGGCCGAGTAGTTTTTCTCCTCCTACGACAGACTACGGCTGGCATAGGCGATGGCCTTTTCGCAACCGCTTTGCTGTTGGACAAAGAGAGCACCCAAAGCTATATCACTGGTGTCCGTGTGCATTCCTGTTTCGGTGTTTTTGTCGAAATGAGCGATCATGGGAGGGCTTTGTAGGGGTTTTTGCAGCTCGCATAATGCCTTTTCTTGGTCGTTTTTCCACCTAAAAGGGGTGCTATCTTTCGTAAAGCGTGTGAGTCGCCCTGCAATGCGTGAGAAGTTCGCGGCGAAGCTTCGGTAGTATGCGCACAGTCTGAGAAATCTTCGGACGCCCTCCTGTCTTTCGGACTTGGGAACTTCGTAATGGCTGAAGTTTTTGCCGCGTCAGATAGAACTCCCGCGGCGTTGACGACGTGGCCCAATAACTTCTGCTCCTCATACCCGAAACGACACTTTTCAGGCTTCAGCGTTAACCCCGAAGTACGATTGGCCTCGAGTACAGACTCCAACCTTGCAAGGTGTTCTCGAAAGTACGGGCGAATACCACAACGTCGTCGAATTATACGAGGCAAGGTTCCCACTTCAGGCCAGCTAGCACAGGGTCCCTGATTCTTTGAAACGTTGCTGGCACTGTGCACACACCAAAAAGCATCGCCCTAAACACGTATAGGCTGTCCGGGGTTATAAATGAAGTTTTCTCATGATCTCTCTCGTCCACTTCAATTTGCCATTAGCCGGTCTTTAAATATTGTTGAGAAGTACTTGGCATGGCAGAGGGGGTCGAGGGCGTCATCAATTCGCGGCAGGGCGTACACGTACTATTTGGTGATTTTGTGCAGTCACCGGTAGTCAACGCAGAACCCTAATGTGCAGTTTTTTTCTTTACGAGCACGAGTGGCGCAGCCCAGAGGCTTTTCGATGGCTGTTTAATGTCCTCGTTGAGGATGTCGTCGACTTGAGTCCGGATGGCTTCCCGCTCGTGTGAAGAGACGCGGTACGGTGATGGTCGAGTAGGTCGGGCTCCTTCTTCTGTTATAAATGGGTGCTTCACTAGGGGTGCCTGATGTAATTTTGAACTTGACGAAAAACACTCGCTGTAGCGACGCAGCAACTCCAATTTTCTGTCCCCATGTTCTAGCGGCAGCACCGGGTTCACGTCGAAAGGATGCGGCAGCTTGGAAGGATCAGCACATGCGCATTGAAAGTTGGTGACCGCGATCACTTCACTTGCTTCTTCTGTTTCTTCGAGGAACGCAATTTCAGCGCCCATGTTTAGATGCTGGTACTCGTCGGTGAAATTGGATGCAATTGGATACAACTTCATACAAATTGGTTACAATTGCAGACACAACGCCCCGATGCACCTGAAACTCGAGGAAAGCGGCGTCCGACGCCCAGTTGTTCTTCAACTGCTTTGACGTAGTCGCCCTCATCGACACGGGAGCCGACTACTCGGTAATGAGCGGCTCGTTCGGGTCTAGGCTGATGAAAGTTACTACAAGATGCAACGGTCTGCATATACGCACAGCAGGAGGCCATCTCGTAACGCCAAGTGGAACGTGCACATCACGCGTCATTATAGGCAGCACCGCGTACACGGCTCAGTTCGTCATTTTGCCTAACTGCTCCCATGACATAATTCTCGGAATACAACGTTTAACGAACAACGGCGCAATAATTGATTTGCAAACCAAGTCGATAACTTTTTACTCCGATCACTCCATGACGCCGCAGTCGAACACCGATTACCGTGCTGCTGTAAGGATCACCTACGATCACGACAACCTGCTACCGCACACATTCACCAAATGTCACAAAGCCAAAGACCACGTAGTTGTCTTCAAGGAAAACAGGTTTATTAGAGCGAACTTGTGTCCCCTAACAACTAAAAGAATGCAGGCTGCGAAGGAGGAGTCAACAAAGTGACGTGCGAAGGCGAGCGCGACGATTCGAATTAAAGCCACGCCGTGTGCACTGAAGGCTTTCATCTTTAGGCCCAAGTGTTTCTCCAACCGTCGATCTACATCCAGAATAATAAAGAATATTCTAGGCTGTTCACGTTAGTTCGGAAAGCGCCCCCTAGCACAAGAGATAACACATGCGGCATACAAATAAAGAATGGAACACGCGCTTCTCGTGGCACACAGATAACACAGATAACACACACCAGGGGAGCCAGGCGCTAAAAACAAAACACAAAAAATATACCCAATGCATGTTTCCCAGCAAAATATTGGTGTGTCACTGAGGATAAAATGTGGGCCTCAGAAAAGAATTTGTATGCTTTGTTTATCACCTTCTAGGCTATGTCTATCTCCTTATAACCACCCTACCAGGTACCCATCACCACCATTGAGAACGTACTTCTACACGTCATTTGCAAAAACCTTTCATGTTGTCTATATTTTTTCATCCGCGGAAGTGCATTGCTACGGCGGGACGTTCTCGCCATCAGCTTGGCTGCGCACCCACTTCTCCACGACAGAGTTATTTGATTCTTGTTATCGGGAATTTTGTATTTTACTGTACTATTTATTTGCTCCATCGGTGTTGAGAAGAGCTCCGAAGGTCTTTATGTTCTGTCAAGGAAAAAGTATCTCAGTTCAGAAAGCTTTCTTTGAGTCATGTTCGGGTCACCAAGGTGCAGTGATCGATTGTGAAACTTCCACCAGGACTCGTTGTCACCCCATGGGAAACAGGGCTAAGGACGTAAAACTATCTAAACATTTTGGTGCATCGGCGTCCTAAAAGCATTTATGAAGGGCACCACACGTCTATAGGCCTCGTGCGCTGGTATGGTGGCGCCACTGAATTGCAACCGCGCCGCATTTTTTGCGCGTACCGCCGTCGCCGCCTCTCCGTGCACCGCAGCTCGGCCAGTCTTTCTCTATGGCTCGGCCAACTCCGCGCGAGGCCAGCATGACGGCGCCAAGCGGATCGTGCGTGCTGAATTGCGGGTTTAGAAAAATAGAGAGCCCTGAGGAGTATTTCAAGGGCAGTTGCTTCAGGCGCGGCATCAAACTTTACGCCAGCAACCACGTCTACGGCGTTAAAGAAGAAATTCTCAGCGAGACGGCGCCGTCTGGAATCGTGGCCAGGTGCATCCCTCAGATGAAGAGCAATTGCGACTACGACGTGCGGCCGGAGGTGAGCGAATTGTATCGGAGATACCTTTATGTGTTTATTGCCCGTACGTGGTGATTTGTTTTGTTTATGTAGTTGTCCCCGAACCCAAGGCGCATTTCGCGAGGCAGCTGTTCCTGCAAGGCTGGCTGCCGCGGTTTGTGCAAACACCCGCCGGCGGTGGCCGTTTACATAAACAGCCACGAAGAAAAATCCTGCACTCAGTTGCCGCGTGCTTGGGGAAAACCTTCTGCGCGACCGACCCTGGACACAAAGAGGGAGATAAAGGAACTGTTTCCAAGTAAGCACGAGGCGCGCTTTCTTGAATTGTTCAAGTTATTCAACATTGCAGTACGAGAACTTTTTTGTATTGCATTATTCAGCTTGAGAATGATTTGTGCAGGTCGACCCTTTTCTGCACCACTGCTCAAACCACTGTGCCCGAAAACGGTACATGCACGATTCCCGGGGTGAGGTGCGCGTTCGCGGACATGATCGCGTGCGAGGGCAGCAACGACGAAAATGCAGATCCAACCCGCGCTTTGACGGACGCTGTAGACGAAAGTCTCAATCTCGGCGTCGAGGTGGTCAGATCGCTGCTCGGGGAAGTGCGAGAGACGTATTCAACCATGCAGGTGGCGAGCACGGTACCCCTAAAAATAAACAGGTGTAACCTGCTGGCTATGGTGGAGCAGAGAGAGAAAACTTTTTACAAAACGTTTGTGGAAAAAAGCGTGGAGGAGTTAGCGGAGATGGCGCTTTTAACCCGGGACCAGCCTGCTGCAGACAGGTTTGTTATATCTGCAACCTTAATTTGCTTCACAGCGTGTTGTGCTTTTTATACAAAATGAAATATTTTGTTGCAGATTGCACCAAGAGCGTAAGTACCGGATCAGAAGCACGATGGCCCACCGCATAAAAACAAGGAGGCAAGCATTTAAAGCACTTGCAAATGCACTCGCTGCACCTCGCCCATTCCGGGCTCAAGCTACAACTTACGGTAAGGATTCACGTATGGGCTGACAAGCTTAAACATTTGCTCTTTCCGTCCCTTCTACTTGCAGTAAATAAGGTTATGAAATGCACGTGAATAAACTAAGTTTCATGAAAGGGGTCATATTACCAAGAAGAGGAAAGTTTGTTGAAAAAACACACTTTCTCACATGGAAACTCCTCAGTCCACATAAACACATTTCTTTTTGTTTTCCTTTTTGCAGGCAGAAACGCTGAAGCCGAAGCCAACAGGGAGCTGTCAATGGCCATTGAACTCCCTATACATGAGGTAATCACTCCGCGCACTTCTCAACAAACTGTCAACTTATCTTGCCTCACTTTCCTCGGCAGGTCGGACTCGTGGTCCATCAAGTGCAGCCGTGGTTGTGTGGCAGTCCCGATGGGCTCGTTATCACGGGTGAAACAACCCGCCTGGTCGAAGTTAGGTGCCCATTCGTTTTGCAGGACAGCATGCTCATAGATTACGCGAAAGGAATCAGTAACATAAAGTTCATTCAATACGTGGACGACCAGCTGACACTTAAGAGCAGCCACGACTATAACACCCAGCTCATGGTGATGCTGTACGTATTAAACCTCACTGATGCCTTGTTTTTTGTATACTCCAAAAAACAAAGCATCACCGTTGAAGTTAAACGAAATGACAAATTCCTGGCCGAATACATTCCCAAGATGGAATGTTTTTATTTTACGCACCTTCTAAAAGCCCTTGGAAAGAAGTAAAACAACACTTAGGGAGTAGATTATTAGGTTTAACGCGTAGAAGCTACACCTGGGCTCTTAGATGCGCCGTAGCAGAGGGCTCCAGATTATTTCCGACCATGTTAGGATCTTGAACGTGCGCCGAAATCTTGACAGACGGGCGTTTTCGCTTTTCGCCTCTTTCAAAAAGGCAACCACCTCTGTGTGTTCAGTTTTCTGCTGCTGTAGCACACTTGATGTTCTCTAACTTGTCTTTTTAAATCATTGTACAACGTTGCTCCTGTTCTCATCTTTTTTTTTTCTTTGATTGTAATGTCAACTGTAGGCGTAGTAGACCGCTGTCATGCACAGTACGCCTGCCTGTGGCCTATCTACGCCAGACTACTTCTGTCTGAATAAAGTTTCAAAAGTACTTGAGCCTATTCCTTTAAAATGCACGTACCGCTTCAAGCCTCGTTACAGTGGTTTGATGCGTTGACAGCGAAAATGAAAACAAAAGTAAATAATCACAACACATGAAATGTCGTACTACACCTTGGTGAGCTTATTTCACTGAATGTATTATACACAACATTTACTGGGGCAAAGTGTGGAAGTTTATTCTGGTGCATGCATGGTCAAGCACTGTTTACATTGTCGAGCTTGTTAGAATTCAGGATTGGTTGCTGCAGATTGGCGAGAATGCAGCACATGCGCATTATGCTGTCCATGTGAGGAATTAGGTCCACAGAAACCGTATTGCTCAAGACGTTGTAGATCTTTATTCGTTGAATGACTCTCTCAACATGTATTCTCACTTGGGCGATGTGCTACGTTTGTTGCAGTTCCTCATATGTAAATTGTACGTTTCCCTATAAGCAGGCTGGCAGAACAACAATTGCTTGTGGCCTTCCGCTGGTGCTCTGATTACACGGAAACCCTTGTCTGCCAGTATGACATCCTCAGGCTCAATTCGGCGCAGAAATCCGGAATTAGGGTAATTTGTGTGTCCGAAGTGCGGCCACCATATGCGTCTGACACAAACGTAAATATGCCATTCGGCAGAATTCCTATAAAAACCTTCAGAGTATAACCCCCCTTATAGTGAGAGAAAAGAGCACGGCGTTGTTGAAAAGTGGGTGGCTCCTCGGTTCTTAGTTCGGTGCAGTCTATGATATACCGGCAGCGAGGGTAGTGCACCCAAAAACATCCAGGATTTGATGCTTGCACAGTGCCTAGGGAAGGTTCAGGAATCCACGCTTCCATAGCCGTCAACAAATTGCTTAAAGCAAAGAAAAATATGCGGCTTACAGCTGTCCCATGCAGGCCAAAAAGGACACCAAGGCTAGCAAATGACATTCCTAACTTTAGTTTCATCAAGAAAATCACAAGCTTTTGTAAAACTGGAACATCAATCTGCCTAACAGTCACGGGGAATAAAATGGCCAAAAGTAACGCGAACACATTTGCGATCACACCGCACAGTTCCCTGAAAGAGTCTGCTCTGTTGCTGATCGAATCATATCCAAGAAATACACAAGTCCGTTCTTCCGGCCCGGTGCATGCAGTGGCTGTCGCCACTTTCGTCTGCGTGTGAGTGTCCACTGTTGCGGTGTGGCACACTTGCGCCGACGTTGTTCCGTGAGATGCCATGGAGAGGAATATAGTGCAAAGGCCTCCGGACGAGAGCTCATCTGTAAGAGTACCCTGCAAATATGCATGTGCAGAAACAGTGAGTTTTTAACGTTATACGTACTATTATGTCACCGACAAAGGACAAACTACATATATTAAGCGCTGTGAAATTGTCTAACAGTGTGAAGCACAACTGCACTTACAAGCAAACATGAAAAACGTAGAACAATCAGTGCTTCCAAACATTTACGTTAGTTCAGTTGTATGCATTTATAAGCGGAGTGTGTTTTTTGTTTGACATGGGGATGGGGGTGAAGGAGAATGGGACATATACAAGAACCACTACGACTGAACAGCCGCACTTGTATCATGCCATCATTTCCTCACTTGTGTCGTTATTGTTGCACTTCACACACTGAGAAGAAATAAAAACGAGCTTGCAACTTCTACTGTTAAACCACATGTAATGCAATTTAATGTTACATGAGATGTTGGTTTTTCTATATGACAATATGAGTTGATTTCACATTAGGTGGATTAGGCGCTGTAAGTACTTCCCTAACTCGTGCTTAGAATACGACTGAATATCGGGTAAGTGCACGGCTAGTTGTTGCACTGGGAAGTGATCACAAAATACAAAAGGCATTCAAATTCGAGAAATTGCATTCTGCTTTAGTGACGCAAAGCGTTACACATATGAACTATGAAGTAATCTACACTGTAGTTATTAAAAGCGTATCAAGCACAGAAGTGTACCATATAAAAAAAATATACCGAATAACAAATTGCACTAGGTCACACCTCAAGCATGTGGAGCCAAGCTCTCTCCCTTTGTTATATTACCCTTAAAAAACTAGATGACAATCATTTCAAGCTCACTTGATCCTTTTTCATCATTAACATCTAATCATTACCCCATCTTTCTGCATTGCGGCAAAATTCAGTGCAGGAAGTTTGTTTCTAAACGTGTTTAATTCTCTCAATCCGTTTGCGCATGGTGAAAGCACTTTCGTTTCACAGAGCCATCAGTGAATGCTCGTGACAGCAAAGGTATTTGTACTAAACGATCCAGCCACACGGGTAATTCAATCAGACCAGCTGCTCACCGTAGAAGCAAACATGGGTCAACTTCCTGGCGACTCTGGCGGTGTGTTGTCAAAGGTGGTCGGCGGCTCTTCTGAATCTGTAGGTGCTTCAGGCGTGGCGTCCGACGCGAACGACTTTGCCGCGACTGCCGAGACACTCCGACGGTGAACACTGAAAAACATTCACACGAAGGAATATGCATTGCTGCGCAGTTAATCACAGCAATTTTGTTACAACTAATTTTCGGGATCCAAAACAATATAATGTTGCATGACGGTGTTTCGCTGCGAAAGTCTTTGCCGACGCAATGCGCGCACACATAGCTACACGCGCATAAACCAGAAAATCTGCACTTACCGCTGATATCTCTCGAGCTTTGTTCCAGCTGTAACCCCGTCGCCTCTCCCGTAGCACGCCGGAAATATGGACGGCACATACGCAGGGTGACCGGCAACTGAGCTCTTTGCGTTGCCAACAAAGTGAGCGCTGCAAATTCGGCTTCTGTCTCGTACCGGCAGCCAAACGTCCGTCTGGGCTAATAACCAACGAGGGAAAAAAATTACAAGGTCAAATATGGAAATAACGCCAGGTACAACACGCAATGGACCAAAAGAGAGGCCAAACGCGCTTGTTTACCTTGCACGACGAATAGCTCTAATCCAGGGCCGCCTGCGCTCCTCTTTATACGGCTTCCACGGAAACGAATAAAAACTGATCTTGGGCAACTTCCCAGCAGTGTTGGTGTAGCTGTTATGGCATCCGTAGACGCAACAGTACATCGATTTGCTTTTTTTCGCCCGCACAGGCGCCATTCCGCAACACTTTGTTACCGGCGGCGGCTGACTTCGCTGGGCCCCGTACGCGCAAAATATGCCGCGGAGGCTGCCAGGTGGCGCTGCATGTACTGCCAAAGCAGCAGCGCACGAGCCCTATAGAAAGCGCCTCGAGGAGTGGAGCGGAGCCAATAATAAAAAAACAGGTTTGGCGATTTTAAGATAAAACATTACATGCAAGAATTTATTCACTGGCCTAAAAAAGAGTAACTAGGTTTTGTATTAAAAACAACATCACGCATGTTTATTGTTATTGTAAACAATTAAAATTACAGTAACTCTGTGACGATCCTCGTGTGTAACATGCCAAAGCTACACCTGGGTTGACAGGTGCGCTTGAGTGGTTCTATGTTCATTGGATGTACCACCTGGGAATGTTTATATGCGCAGACATTTTGAGATACGTTGCATGTTTCGCCTTTAACTGCCATCTGAAAAGCAGCCACTATGGCTTACGTGCAAGCCACGTCCATGGGCTCAGTAGCCCCAGGCCTTTGACAATGAGCCACTTCGGGGTGTGGACAAGTCTTTCTAGTTTAATGAAGGAATGTTAACGTCACACGAGAACAAAAAATGCTTGGCTGCTCAGTGTGGCTCACCGTCCGATGGCCCAGTCCGCAAAATATGACATTTAACTAAAGGAATAAAAAAGCACTGTGCTGACACAAACCCGTTCGCATGGTGGCTCATGAGTAGCCACGTACGAGTCAAGAAATCTGAAATCAGCAAGCATTGGTCGTCTTCTGACCGAAGGAAAATTATATTAATTTTTTTTCTTTCAAACAAAAAAGGTAAAACAAATGATGGGCGTTGTGTTTACTATAAGAAACAAAACACAGATTGGAGACACATAAGCGAAGTCCTGGTGGCCTGTTGTTTCCTGAATCATCATTCAGGAGTCAGTGGACCCTTGCCTTATTAGACAATAGAGGAACCTTGAACCGAAATAGAGAATTGTTGACATTCAGACATCGGCAAAAATATCCTCACTCCTGACGAGCTCCCCCGGATCTTCCCTTCTTCCAAAGGAACCTCCAACCACAAGGATTCTGTACCTGGATGGGAGCTGGCGCTGCCGAACTCCGAAAACCAAAGACAGATCATTCCACGTTTTCTGGAGATTTAGGGTGGGGCCCACTGGTTACAGCTCTCTTGAAGCTGGTTTTTGACCCAGTAATTACCAGTTATACATTGACGCATTTATTTCCAGAGATTTGCTCGTACATGTTCGCGTTCGGGGACATTCCAGTCGTTTCCGCCGCCCAACCAAGCGGCATAGCTCTCGCCGAGCCATTCTTCACCGACCGGTTCATATAGTGTACATATTTCTAGGAACCTTCCCAACGGAGTCATCTTAGCCTGACAGGGACCATAGAAGTATTTTTCCCTAATAAAAATTCTCCTTCGACCTTCACCGTTAACCTGTTTTCTTTATTTGTGAAGTTCTTTTACTAATTAGAGTAACTGCTTCCGCAAAAGATTTTGTATTTCTCGGTTTATGACTGGAGGGGCTTGCAAATTTTGAATCTTTATTTTCACTGCATGCAAAAACAAAAACAAGGTTCGAAAAAGCAATGAGGCAACAATCATCTTCCTTGGCTACCCGCCGCCCTCCCTACGCCCAAGAATATTGTCGCATTCCTAGCTTTGATCTTGGAAGAGCGTCCTAGCCCGTACATAAATATCTCTGACTTTTAAGGTGTTTCAGCAAATGGGCTCGCTGGAACCTTATTAAATCGCGGTACAATTCCACAAGACGTTGGTCATCCGCGTGCCTATCACAGGCTCTTTATAGAAGGAAATCGGCAAGTACCGAGGTTTCCGCCAGTAAGAAAACTCAGTTCATTTTGGATGCCAGAGACACGTCCTCCGCTTTACCGCAGTGCCACCTCCTAACGCAGCCATTCTGACATTGAGGTGTCACTAACAAACAAAAATTATCTTAAGTCCCTCGCTAAATAAGGAGCTGACGCTCTGGACGGCAAACATTGTAGAAAAATTGAAATAGAGTTCGGTCATCCAGCCTGTCGAAGGGAAAGAGCAGGCCCCACACATCAGTACTTTTTAAACTTAATTTTCACGAGGAAATATCGATCAAAAGAAAGCGTACAAGTAAGCTTTAAAGCAATAAAGACGTGTGAATGTGTCAAACCTACAAAGCGTTAATCCCACGGTTTCACATAAATCAGATGAAATCACAATATTTGTCGGGAGTATGTTCGCGGAAAAAAATATATTGCTTCCCCGCAACACAAGTTTTATCGATTGTTTTGTTATAGCCTATATATGCATATAAGCCTATATGTGCATAAACAAATGTACTTGATTTCGATATATTGTCGCGTTTACATCGGCGCCTTCACGACATAGCCGCTATTTTACCTGTAGGTATGTAAACGGACTGGGCCGAGGTATAAGATGGGACCACCGAAGACTACGGAGAAGAAGGGTGTGTTCTTGGTCTTTGGTAGCCATACTAAACACACCTTCGATTCTCGCTTTTCGTAAACTCACCATTCAGGACCATAACGTATTAGTATCGCTTTCTCTGTGTAGCCAACTTGCGTCTCCATTTTCAAAAACACAACACTGGTGGAAGGTCATTTCGATGCTCATAAAATCTCGTGACGTCATTCTTAAAAGGCCTGCGCTCATCGCTCCGGTCCATGGCAGCAGCCGTCGCCAGCTCAGTTTTCCACCGAACGCGGTGTTCTTTGTGAATAGCACCAAGACATCAAAACGTTGAGGCCGAAGAACGCAAGTGGTGCCTAAATTTGTAACATTCCAGTGGCCCCGCTTGCCCCCTTCATTCGCAAAAAAAACCTACGAAGATGCTGAAGACGGGGTTGAACAGTACGAGATAGTTGCCACGTTCAACCAGTGGTGTGGCAATCAAACATTTCAGAACGTCTTTTATTCACTCAAGCAAAGTGCGATAATGTGGTTTAGGAACTACGAAAGAGACCTGCGCACATGTTACCTCTTTTGTCGGTAGGTAAAGCATACCTTTGCAAGGGCAGACCACCGCAACCACGTGCAGCGTCTGCTGGGGGCGCCATTATAAAAGCCCAATGACAGCGTTGCAATGTTTGTGGAGGTCCTGTCCCATCTGTTCCGGCGAGCAGAACCTCTTGTGGCGAAAATAACAAAGCGCGTTGTCCTATGTAAGCAGTTGAAGAACATCTCATCGGCGGTCTCATGCGCAATTCACAGCGTACGATCGACGAATTCATCCGTCAGTTTACCGCAATTGAGCGTGCTCTAAAGCAGCGTTATCATCAGTACAACCAATTGGCCACCAGGACACCATTTATACATTCTGCTGTTGTCCAGGGATGATGACAACCTTTCACCCGACTTCATCGGCGAAGTCTTAAAAGAAGACCCTAATAACTGTGGTATCACTCCGTCGGCAGAACCTGTACGTGCCTGCGTTGCTAGCATGTCCGCAGCGCCCTTTCTTTGCTATTTGCGCAGTTAGAGTCACCGTTCAACCTCTACTGTGCAATGGCTCTCACTTCCCAGGCGCTCGCCCCCACAAACAAGACCTGCTGCGCCTACCGCGCCCAGCCGATTTGCGGCCCAAGCATAAAGGCCTTCCTCGATCACAGCAGCCGTTCTCTGCTCGCTCTTCTCTCAATCTTGAAACGGTGTTCTGACAACCATAAGGTCGCAAGACTGAACAACGGCGCACTGCCGATAACCGGCCTCTGTGCTACTACTACAGGCAATCTTGCAATGTTTATCGGTGATGTCCCAGTGAAGAAAGCGGGCTGCCAAGTTGCCACCTGAAGCTGTTCGTCCCCAAGTTGGAGATTCGGTGTAATTTCGGAACACCTCGCCGCACGACGATCCAACGCGCCTTTAGCCAATCGGGATCACCATCCCAAGATCCCTACACGTTTTCCGAGCCGCCGCACTCCTGCAGACGCACCTACAATGTTGTCACCCACTCCGCTCCGGGGAACTACAGAGGCCAACTTCGGGAGGCCAGGTTGCTAATAGAGGATGCATCGAAGACCTCTCTGCTTCACTGAAACTAGAGGAAACAACCACCCACAACTTCGACGCCCGCGCAAATGCAAGTGATCAACAGTTAGTTTTCTTCGACGTGAGTGAGACAACTACATTAGTGGACACTGGGAGAGATACAGGATAATTAGTGCGATACTTGCAGACAGGCTCAAAAAGGATAAGAGTCCGTGGCACAGACCTTAGATTGGTAGTGCTGGTCATCACCTGGTGGTGCCTGTCGGGAAACGTACCGCTAGGCTCCACATTGGCGAATCAGATATCTCAAGCTCGTGTGTCGTCCTCCCGCCGTATTTTGGCGAGTTCATAATATGCTTGAAGATCCTGAGGAACATCATGATGTCTGTCCTCAACACCCGTGACGGCTTTGTCAGCTTCTCTATGAATGAAAATGCAGCAAACATAACGGCAAAGGAGGGGTACACCTCTAAATTGTGTACGACGACGTGACCCTACCACCAAGAGCCCGTATGCTTGTGTGCATTCCGAATCAAGAATATTTAACTGGTGATGGTATTAGTGTCATGAGTAGCACTCTCCTGAACTGAAGGATTTCCATTGCAAGGAGCCTCCTGACACTCGTGTGAGAAAAATTGTGGTCCTCCTGAAAAACTTCAATAATGGAACTACAGTTGGTATATTCAAAACAGATCAGATTGCTCGTACTGGAGAGTGAATCTTCTGTGCCGTGGAAAACGAGCATAGTACTGATATAAGCAGCAGCTTACTGCCCATGGAGCGGCAAAAGCTTTTTGTTCTTTTTACCTTTTCCGAGAATGTTTTTCGTGGGCTTAGGTTGTCCGCCAGACCCAGTCGGTTGAATACCGCTATATACTGCAGGAAAAGAAAGACCCGTTTGTCAGAACCTAACCGAGTGTCTGCCAAAGAATGGGATGTGATGAGGCAGCTTGTCGACCAGGTGCCCCAGTATGACATCACCCAGCCGTCTACAAGCCAAACTCAACAACATAACGAACAAAGACCTGTATCCTCTGCAAAGGCTAGACGACTTGCTTGACCGATTAGGACATGCCTGTTAATTTTGTTCATGGAAATAAACAGCGGATAACGGCAAATTGAAGTTGATGAGTGAGTCTGGGAAAAGACCGCCTTCGTTTGTCCTAATGGTATTTAGGAATTCAAAGTTCTACCTTTTGTTTTCTGTTCAGACCACGCAACATTTAAGAGACTGATTGACTCTGTTTTGTCGGGCTTAAATTCGCAAGCCTGCTTGGAATACTTAGGGATGTCGTCCTGGTTTAGAGGAGTATTCAAGAAACCTTGGACCAACTACCATTCGTACTGCAGGCTACCCTATCTGCCAAAAGCACCCTAAAGACAGAAAAATTTCTCGTCGGGTACGAAGATCTATTGTTCATGGGTCATTGTAGTGAGCCAAGCTGGCGCCGCCCAGGTCCCGAATAACTTGATTTTGTCCTAACGTTCCGTACCACTACGGAGAAAAAGGCCATTCGGGGCTTCTTAGGGCTCTTTTCTTATTATCCGAGGTTTGTTGCAAAATTGCGGCACCTCTCAAGCTTCATGACGTCGATTGCACCTTTGGTTACGCGCAGCAAGTGGCTTTTGATGAACTTTATATTCGCTAGCTGCACAACCTGTATTGGTCCACTTTGACGAAGGGGGTGCGATTGTTGTACTTACTAATGCATGCAATGCGGGGCTTGGTGCTATTCACGTTCTGTGAAAAGACGGTGACGAGGGTCATCAGCAACGCAAGCAGAACACTTTCACAGGCGGAGAGTAACAACTGGGCCACAGGAAAGGATTGTCAAGCAGTTGTTTTGCAATCCTTAAATTCCGACACTACCTATATGAATGTGGAATCACAGTTGTTAGTGGCCACCCTTTCCTATGCTGGCTGACGAAACAGAAGAACCCTACCAGCCGTCCAGCACGATAAAGTTTAAGGCTCAGAATTTGACATTACCACCGTGTACAAAACAGGTAAGCGCCACTACGATGCAGACTTCCCGTCAAAGCTCCGGTTGACCCTCCCTTCCTAGTGACGATGACAGCGACGACGCTGAGTTCATCAGAGTTTTCGTCGCACCAACCATTTCGGAGCAGTAGCACGAGGATGCCGAACTACGACCTCTCCTTGTCTTCTTTCAAGGCCGCACAGCCATCTTGCCGAAAACTTATGTAGAGGGCTGTCATCGTTCTCTCTGCGCAATGGTGTTCGGTTTAGGAGAGGTTTTTGCTACAGCGGGAGGAACTACTTACTCGTCATTCCAATCTTTCTCCGAAACGACATCAAGCTGGCCGGCCACAACGAGCCCATCCCTGGTCACATCGGTTACGAAGCCACGCTGCTAGGATAAAATTCAAATACTAATGGCCTACGTTGTCGGCCACCGTGCGGAACTAGGCCAGAATATGCCCTGACTGCCAACGACGAAAGCTGCCGCCTTCCCGAGATGACCGGCATCTTCGTGCTGCACACTGCGACATCGAGTCGATGTCTTTCCATTGAGGCATGGAATGTGGCCTGTACATCGGCGCCTTCGCGACATAGCCACTATTCCTCCTGTGGGTATGTGCATAGATTACGTAGCCGTGTAAAAATAGACAACCGAAGACCACGGCGAAGTGTGCGTGCTTGACCTTTCGTTGCCCTACTGGACACACCTCCGATTCCCGCTTCTCCGGACTGTACCATTTAGGCGTATCACTAAATTAGGTCCCCCTTCACGTTCATAGCCCACTTTTGCTTTCCTTTTCAAAGGACGCAACAATATGTCTAAACGACTCTTTTTGGTCCGGGATGAACACACCTAAATCTTCCCATTTTTCTGGCTACATTTCCAAGATACATTATTGAGTTTGTGAAGTTAGTGATACTGAAATCTTTCGTAATATAGTTGTATTATTATTGTGAAGCCTGCCTTGTATTGGAGCTCTTCTTTCTTAACTAAACAAGGCCGCACTTTAAACAAGCTGTTATTCATGCTCAACGATGCTCACTCTAAAACTACCATTAGCCCATACCCGGAAGAGTTTGTTTCAGTTTTGAAACACGTTGACCTATCATGCACACGCCGTAGAAAAAAAACACAGGAAGTTCTCTCTTTGTTTACCAGAAAACCGACAAGAAATGTCAAAATATAGCCGAAGTAAACAACCTTGCAAAACTCATTGTGGGCACTAACAGCCGAAAGAGAGGAGGAACAGCATATTCTTCATGCAATAACACCTAACGGTTACAAGTGTGCTTTGTTATTTCACTTGCAATTCACCTTTACTTAGCTAATTGTGCTTTAAGCATATCACCCGACGACAGTCTATTATCATACCCTTGCAGTACCTCAGGCCAGACAGGCAGAGGCGTTTTCGATTGGTGTTTGGAGGTTGCACGGTAGCTTGGTATGCGGCGAATATGTGGGATCTGTAGTGGAAAGTACATTAAGAAATCTCGCCGAGAATGTGATCATATGATGGGGATAAGCAAAAGGTTGCAATCGTCATGTATTTGAAATAAGCATCGCACCTCTAAAAATAGTGTTTACCTAAAAAGGGAAAATACGGTTCTGCCTCCAACAAAAAAAGAAACAGCTCGAGAAGGCGACACCCCAAACAGATAGCTCCACGGGTGTGCGCAAATCGACATACCACAAGAATTATAAACGTCTCTGTTGGGGCGGTGTACCATCTACTGCTGCCATGTGGTAAGAAATATATAAACCCAAAAGGTGGTCCGAATTGTCGCATAACGCGAGAACAGCTTACAATAACATGAACGTTCGTTTTTCTTCCTTCCTACGACATATTGGGTGTGTAATTTTGGGGCTACAACCAAGACAAGTAAAAAAATATTCGAGGCAGGTTTCATCTTTACAACTGTGTCCGAGAACAGAGGTATAGAACGAGCACGTTTGGCCGATTACTTAAGATTTCTAGGCACTTTTTTAAGAAAAAGGCAGCGGCGTTCAAACAATAATACGTGTGGGTTTCTCAAATAGAACATTTTGTAAATATTTCTGTGTGATGCCTCCCATTACCTTTGTCCGAGTATTACGGGCTTTCAATATTTGGAGCTTTCAACTCAAACGTGCCTGGAAATTTTACGTAATTTAGATATCACTAACAAATAAAAACAAAAAAACAGACTACTTTTGCTGCCTAATTTTTCTGGCAGGGGCACCAGCTTCTTTTTGAAAATTTTGAAACTCATTTTAAATTTCACGCTTTGCATTCCAGTATTGTATTGCAGCTGTTCATGCTCGCAACAATTCTTGGGTTGTTTTCGTCCGGGTCAGCTGCACAGTCGGCATAGGCTCTCAGTCTGCCCGTTTTCATGTGAGTACGGTTTTTCAAATATTCCTGAAACAGTTAATTTTATATTTGGCTGGGCCGCACAATAAAAGGCGAAAACCCCATTAAACATTTATATGTTTGCAATATCGCCTAGTAAGCAAAAACTCCTTTAGTTCTCGAGATAGCGTACACGATAAGTTACCGCACATCGCATGGTTCTCGAAGCACCAACGAGAACCAACCGCTGGCGTTCTGTAAGTGCGCACAATCTCAAGTACCATATCTGACATGCTTAATCGACGCTCTGTTTTCACTTCTGAGTAGCCATAACAGTTTCCAGTATTCAGTGCTGAGTGCTTGAAAACTTGCTATGTGCTCTGTATCGCGAAACCAACTATGCCATGTTCACGGTCGTCCTATGTTAGGTACCCTCTGGTTTGCGCAGGAAAGGGAGGGACGAACCACCCCTCAAATCAAATTTTCTGGGCTTTAGGGGGCGAAAGGCAAAATACCTTCATGAACAAATATTGACTGCCGATAACTGCGTCTCTGTGGTAATGCAATAACCCGCCCTATAAGGCTTAAATCGTGGGGGTTCCGGCTAGTTCGTAATCCATGAGCAACACAGCGCGAAAAAAGACTAGGGACGAGACGAAATCTACAAAGAAGCCCTGACATTGAACTTACCTTAAAGAGGTCCTGAAATGCCTTCCGCCGATGCATGGATGTACATGTAACCAAATAAAGCAATGTATTAGCAATCTCCTCCCGCACGAATTTTGTTAAAGCGATGAGTATTACCTGAGAAATTGTAAATCCAAAACCGCACATTATCGTCGCGCCGCGTTTCCTCCTCCTTTACACTTACTCTCCGTTGTTGACGGCGCGCCAGCCTTCCCTCCCGTCATGCCTCCCGTGATGCTGCGCTCCTCAGCGGTGACGTACTTCCGCTATCGCGCTGCTCATACTGCCGTCTGCTACGGGCAAGCTTTGTTGACACCTTGAATCCCGCACTCCGCTCAAGGCTGGAAAAGCGAACGAAAAACGTGGCCGCATGTGTGCGGATGCCTGGCTTTGCCCTTTCGCGGTGTACGTTGCTGGAGGTGCTATCGGCGGCACGTGACTTTATCAGCGGCGTACTCGCAGCCGCACGGGGAGGATCGTGCGCTCGTACTCTTTGATGCACCGCGCACTGTTTATCCAAAAATTGCCGTATCAGAAGTGGCGCCGCTGGTGCCGGGTCCTATTTTGCGGCGGTGGTAATTCCTGCCGGTGGCATGTGAAAAAGACGTTTTAAACCGATACAGAACCCGTGCACAAAACGCTGCAATCATAGTACCAGTTCAGCTTGGTCGCGACGCGTGGTGGAGAGCGGTAACGTTGACAAAACATGCTGCGCCGCGGCTCTGAGCTTTCTAGCGCTGGAGCGAGCGCCATTTTCTTGACAATCTCAAACATCGGTTGCCTTGGCAACAAAGCACAAACCACTCCTAAGATCAGTTAGGGTTCCGTGATCCCGGTTCAGCTCGGGGCCCCACCTCGCGACATGATGGCACTGCAGGCGTACCACTCACTCCCATTGGGAAGTGCGAGATGCGTTTGGCATTACAGGAGGCGATGGTGTGTGTGTTGTGGACGCCTTCGTTTCGCAATGAATTGCGACGTTGTGCTTCTGCGGGTGGATTGTGTTTCCCATGGTCTGGATGATCTTTCTCGGGCGACGTACGACTCAATCTCGCATGGTGTATGTGCAGTTTGTGTGGCTAAAAGCTATCTCGGCTTGTGCGCCAGAGTTAAGTGACTCGCTGTTCTTCCCCGCAAACCGCGCGCGAGGTGAGTCCCGTATTTACGACGGGCAGGAGGAGGCAACCTATCGTCGGTCAATCGCGGTTCAAACTTGCAACGCATGTTATGACGTTGTGTTAGTTCGAAACGCATCTCTGGATACTTTTGAAGTTTAATAAAATGTGTGCGTCAAAACCGGGCATTCGGCTCAGGGCGTTCTCTACGATTGCACGAAAGAAGTGCCACGGTGCTTCAAGGCTTTCTTTATGGAACGTACCCAGGTAAGAGAATGTCTATGTCGTGTTATGGCCGTGTTGCATTCAATACAAACGTTTAGCGTTTGTTTACACGATTTTCGTTTGTCGTAAAATGTCCATGCACTCCGGCACTACGCTGGCAGATCAGCCGGCGAGCCGACGCTGAGGAGACGACTCATCTCTTTTCCGGAAGTGCGTGAGAAAGTCGCGCAATAGCAGGATGTCTAGCTCATGACAAACATCTGGGAATCGATGACGTAGACATGTCAAGATAGCGGCGTCCAAAAACACGAAGGGAAGGGTTAGAAAAAAGCGACAAACTTTGCAACAAAAGTGTCAGCTTTCCGCTGCGCGTAAAAGAGTAATACTTGGCACAGATGAAGTTGACGACCCAATCTAACGATTCCGCTAGGTAATTTAGTGTGCTCAAAATGCCTTTCAGGGCCCCTTTAATGAAAAAAAACGCTCACACAAATATACATTCGATTACAAAAATATGGCAGATACTGCAGCTGCAACACAGCCACGTGCACAAAGCAGATCAAACCCCACTGATGCATACATCAAAACAAGTGACAAGGAAAATAAGACTACACAATCATTTAAAGAAAAGTTCAATGTTGGGTACCCAAGTAAGTGATCTCATTTTTTCACATCAGAATGGAACGGGCACTTATGCACTTATCTAATTCGCTTGTTATCACCGCTATCTCAGCCGTCATGGTCAGTGCATGGTCATGACAGCTGATAAAAAGACACTCATCAAATACTGGCGTGCAACCTGCCGGTTCGCACGAACGGCAATGCCGACAAAGATTGCCCTCCAAACCGCGCCTAACATTAAAATAAATCTACCGCAACCATGTCATTCAGACAGCAGCTCGTGTGTGCTACGTAATTCTTACCACCTGAAAGTGGTATCCTGTAGATAACCCCTTTCACAACACAACAAAACCTTTTTGGTGATTTAAGGGCCACACACTATCCGCTTTAGATTTGGGGCGATTAAATTTGTTTTACTCTCAGGACAGCTTATGCGGTGCCGACAAGCGGAACGGAAGATTCACACGCTCAGTAACTTTCTTCAATTTCTGTGGTAGTACATGAATGTATTGGCATGACTTTTTGATAACAGTTGACAAACATGTATGAACAATACCCCGCTTGACAAGCTTAGATGACAAGACTCATATGAAAACAATGGCTTATAACCACGTGGTTTATACCACCAACACACGTGGGGATCCTTGAACAAGACATAGATCAACGAAACGTATGAAACTTTCAAATGGAATGTCGTGGGTCATAATTTACGGGCTAAGGCAATCTTGAAAAATCCCCCGAATGCATTTCGTGGCCTGATCAACACTATTACATTTAGTTTTAAACAACACCATATAATCATTTACGAACCTAAACACACGAATCATGTCACTTTTTAACAGACGAGTAGCCAGCACACATAAAATGCGCCAACAACAAGTCACTCTACAGAGGAGCGATGGAAGGCCCAATGCAAACTCTTTTCTTCAGTTAGTACACTAAATCTTCCCATCTGAAATACGTACACCACAAATATACAGACAACCATCCCAGAAAACCCGCAACTGCAAGACCGGAGCAATTTGAAAACGCCACATCACCAAAGCTTTCTATGGCAGCCTCGACACAATGCAAGCATTATACACTTCTTCAAAACGTTCTCTAAGAGTGCCGCTGTTTTCCTCCAAAATAACCTGAAATTATTAATTATTGATGATCCGTTCTACACAAAGAACTGAGACCAAGTTGTGGGCTTTCTTAGTGAACGTTCGCAGGAATTATGTGGCGCTTTTTCTATTCAGAAAACACTTGTACTATTCATTCCCTTATAATTAGGGCTGTGAGAATATTAGGAAATTTTGAATATTACTCGAATATGGATAATGGTATATTCGTATTCGCTTCGAAAACTATGTATTCGAAACATTTCGAATACTCGAATGAGTTAGAATAATCCGGTATTATGAATATTTAGATTGATTAGTTTAAGAGAGGGACGTGGCTTAAAATTCAGAAAAATGACCGAAGCATCGTTTTTTTAGTAAAGCCACATATTCAGTTCTATGTTTTCTATGCTGTGCGACTGCAAAGTTTTTCCACCGAAAACTCTGTAAATCGGCATAAAAAGACTTTTCCAGCCGCGGTTACAAAATGTCGGCGCCTTAAGGCGAAAAAATGGCAATTTTCGGTGCACAGTATTAAGCTGATGGAGTGATTGGTGTAGAGACAGGCTTTAGCCCTCGGGGAGGAGAAGGGGGGGATGGCTGGCTAACTGCTTGATGTGGCGGGGCCTGTGCTGATGGTGAGTGCGTTGTGTCTTGGTGTTGGGTAGGCTTGGTCTCGTTGTGCTTCAAGTGTTGTCGGTGAGGGTTGATTGTGACCTTAGTGCTTGGTCGGCGATGACGAGACCGGGATACGGAACGCTGGTTGCGCGGTGCTTGCGAAGCAGGAGATGGTTGGTTGTCTGTTTTGCGGGTCGCGAGTTGGTGGCAGTAGGCTGGTTGGGTGACCTTGGCGTGGGCTTTTTGTTTCTCGGGGCACTCTGTTTAGGTGCTGGGATAAGGTCCTTTGCAGTTGCGGCAGGTGGCGTGGCAGTCATGCTCTTGGCCGTGCGGGGTCTTGAGAGCAAGTCTGACATAGCTCCGTAGAAGGGGGCAAAGTCCACACATCCTTGCGGTGGCCTATCTTATGGCACCGTTACCAGAATTGAGCTTTCAGGCGTTTTGTATGACATCGGTATTCGGCCTGGATCCTTCGAAAGTGATGAGGGCTGTTGCCGTGCTGCCCATCATGCGAGCCTTGATTGTTGGAGCCCCAGTAGAGATTATAGGTGATAGTAGTTCTTGTGGGGAGGTACCAGCTGGGACGGCGTTAATTACACCCCGGGAGGAGTCTGTGGGACACGCTTCATACGTTGACAGGGACTTCCGTTGAGGCGATGAGAAAGGTGCGAGTGGCTCGGAGCTTCTGTTGAGGTGATGGGTGGAAGGTTTTGACGGCTATCAAATTTTTCTGTTGTCTTCGCTGAAATATTGAGTCAGTAATTTTACTTGGGGTAAGGTGGGCGGCTGCCGCAAGGGCTTGCATCAGTTCATTGGGTTTGCTCTTTGCAAGTGGGATGCCCGAAGGGGGGATTACAATTGTTGCGAGGTCTTGGCTGCGTTGACGGGAGTGGTATATGGTTTGCCAGCGGGAGGCGGTCTCGGAGGACATGGGTGGTTGTTGTGGGAGGGCTGGGTGAGCAACGCAGGGGCAAGCTACGGTTGCCGCGGAGCTCATGTTCGCCGAAGCGCCAGTTCGGCCTAGGGGTCTGTGCCGGCGTGGTCGATGTTTGGGTTAAGGTTGATGAAAAACTGGGGCTCACCGGAACTTTAAACTTGGACAGCTGGGTCCCTGCGTGTTCCGGCGTCGGTAGCCCTGCTTGTACTGCTTCTGAGAGGTGCAGTGACTATTGTAGAAGGAAATAACGCCAGAACTCAGTGGTGGTGTGAACTTCAGCGTTAGAAGAAGCACGCGCCCTCCTTCTGAAAGAATGTCTGTTCTTATACCTGATTTGTAACTGTAAGAACCCTTTTGTCGCAATTTCGTTATGGGGTCTAGGATTGCGTTTCCTTTCATGGTAGGCCTACCGAGATGCGACCACTGTCTATCGTTGTTTGTTGCTCGAAACAACCCCTCCAGGGTTGTGCCTTGGGAACACCATTGAGAATGTTTCATTGCATTGCCGATTGGCTCCAAACATTAAAAGGTCTGCAATTCGCCCCAACTTCTTTTTTTTTTGCGGCTTCAAGGTGAAGTACTTTGACTGCCCGTTCTTTTGTTACTTTACGCTGGTTTTATTCGGCATGGTCATTTAACTATTCACGCAAGCGTTGTCTCCCTTGCCATTAGTTAGTCGCCTAGTTCCTTTATTTGTCCAGTAAAAAACTCCCAATAGACTGAGTTTCAAAAAGTAACCGTATCGAAATCTTCCTTCTTGTTTTGTTTGTCTCGTATGCAATCTCCAACTGCAGTTTTTTTTCATTTCTTTACTGATTACTTTTGTTGGTACAAGTAGACAAACACGGGATATCACTTGCATTTTCAGTGTTTCAACAAGGGTTTTCGACCTTTTGGTTTGGGGCCGTTTGTTCACTTGTAGCACATCGATGATCTTAACCGTTTAATACCACCGAACTATCCAATCAACTTCTCTCGTATGATGACCTTTTCTCGTAATAATTCTGCTAATGTGGCTGCAAGAAATTATCTTTGGCAGCCGCTGTCAAGTAACATTCGGGCGTAGTTTCCTTATAACTTTCTTCTAATCTAAGCTTACGACGTTTTTATGAACACGCATTGCCTTTCTTGCCGTTCATTGGCATTCACGCTATATAAGTTGTCGACTTTTGTTGCTCAACCATCGCGGCATTTTTGTCTGCCTTTGCTTCAAGTTTTTTCCTACACACTGATATCGCGTTTTATTGCATTGTATGCATCGCCCGTTATCTCTATAAACAAGTCCCGTGGGGTTTGGAAGCCTACACGTGAAGCTTACGCTGCTGTCAGCGAGCGCCGCTTTTTTTTCCATCAGAATGGTGCGACAACAATCACCTGTCGCATAGCAGTTTTCTTTGCAAAAGATGCATACCGTTTCAGAAGAGAAATAAAAATTCGGTGTTGATGGAATCTGTCTCATCCTTTCTTGTCTGTGTCTGAGTCACCGATCGTTGTTCCCTTTCTGTCTCCTCTCTGTAGTTCACGTAATGCCAAAAAATTCAAGCAGTCGTTTTAGGGCTTATGCGCCTGTATTGTTTGCTAATTTCCTTTGCTCACCTTCTTCCCTTTCCGTGTACTCCCAATGCTACGCCATCTCCTTAGACTAGAACTCTGCTGGAACAACTGTCCTCTGCACAAGAATGAACTTCGCTGCACAGAACTCCGGTTTTGTATTTAGAGAATTGAGGGCGAGCATGGTCTCTTGTACGGTTTGTAGTAGCTTTCTGAGCTCTTCGGTATTTATTCGTTATTTTACATTTAACAAGTTTAAGAGCTCGTTTATGTGCAGATCCACAGATTATTCATGCCTTCGGAACGTGTCCTTGACTAACTGGATTGCGTGCTTATAGTTCAGTTCCGCACGGGTCATCTTGACTAATCTTGGTGACGGTACTGGCGATACGGGGGACCCCTGGCCCCCAAACATAGGCTGAAACCAAGCGTGGCGATGTCTTGTATGGTGGATGGTTAGAAACAATGAACGGTGGCAGTCGGAGCCAAGGTCAAGCTCCGGCGGATGGGCTCCCTGTCTGTTTACTGGCAGGGAGCTCCGAGACCTCTTCAGCTATCAGGATAAGGCTGACGAAGAAAGTACCCCCGTCTCCATGCTTTTTGCTCTACCATATAGATAATGCCCCCCCAAGAAAACTTCATCGGCCCCCGAAAAGGGGCCGAGCCGAAGTTTTCTTCCCATTCTTTTTAGCAATATACATTCCGGAACCTGAAAACTATCCTCGATTCTTGGTAATTGAGACAGTTCACAAAACAAACCATGCCTTTTCCGAGTCCGTATTCATGATCACTAAATTCTTGGAAGGCATCCTCGGAAAACTCGATGCTAAGAAACTTCCTACCGGCGAAGGCTTAGTCAATATCAAGATGCAGCAACACGCCACTTACCTCCTTACCCAAACCTACATGCCAGATCTGGCCATCAGAGTCACACCCAATTGTAGCCTCAACAGCTCTAACGGTGTTATTTCTGAGAGAGATTTATTGAATGAGACCGAAGCTGATCTGTTGGAAGGCCTGAAAGATCAGGGTGTAACTGCAGTGTGGCGTATCAACATCACACTAGATAAGCAGGGAACCTGAAATGGCATATAAACTTGAGCATTTATTCTTGATTTTCAACCGCTCCACACTTCCTGAATCAAAAAGAGCAGGCTTCACCTCGTGCTCCATACGAGCATACATCCCGAATCCGCGTCGCTGCTAGAAGTGCCAGCGGTTCGGGCGCGGTACTAACTCGTGTCGGGGCCAGCCAACCTGCGCCAAGTGCGCCCAACACCATCTCACTGATGAGTGCACATGTGCTTAATTATTCTGTGCCAATTTCCAAGGACCCACGCTGCATATTTGAGAACCGGCAGCGGGTCAAACGTGAGAAAAAATAATCAACACCATGGTCACAGAAAACACCACTTTCCCAGAGGCACGGAAGAGGTTCGCCTCTTTCACCCTGCGGATGTCGCCGACGCGGCTCACCGGGGCGGAGTGGCGTCTCGTTTCGGCAGGGACCCAGTACCGCGATTCGGACCAAGTCCCGCCTCCCCCCCCCCATCAGGTTGCCTCTGGCGAGCGCTCCCGCCTCCGCACCACTCGCTGAGCCAGCAGCGGCTGTGGTGGCAACCACATATGTTGGGAGTGATGCTGCATCCTCCTCTTCCGCTCCACAATCCAAAACAACATGCGAGGGCACAGAGGAGATGGAAACGGGGTAACCAGTGGCAGCTCCCACCCCCACCGCATCGCCTGCACCGTCCGAGGTGTTCCTGAAACTCTCGACGGTTGCGGGAAAGGAAAAGGGCGCCCCAAAGGGTCCGCTGTCCAAGGAGCCTTATCCCTCAGGCGCTCCGAGGGCATCCGGTGATGAAAAAGACGTCAACCGTTCATGTCTGCAGTGCACCGCAAGGAACGCGTCCCGACAACAAAGCCTCCAGAAAAGCCAAAAAGATGAGAGTCACATCCCCGAAAGACGACACAAACAACACAGTCTAGTAGCTCCTAACAATTCCTAATTGGAAGAGAAAACATAGTATAATGAAACGGCAGAGGCGTCCTTAAAAATGTTGACGATGTGTATGAAATACCGCATGCTAATCATCCAAGTGTAATTTGTGTTCTAGAAACACATTTGAATTCCAAGCACACAAAATTCTTGAATAGAGACATGGTCTTCCGAAAGGAGTGGGATGGCTGCACACACTCTTCTGGCGGTGCGGCTATAATTGCCCGGAAATTCATAGCTTGCCACCCTGTAACTCTGCACACTGCACTTGAGGCTGTAGCATCTCGAACCATAATATTTAATAGGTTGATAATGGTATGCTTCATATAAATTCCTCCTGATCTTGCACTATTGAGCTCTGACTTCGAGGCGCTGGTTGACCAGCTGCCCCGTTGATATATACCTGTATATATCAATCCTGTATATATCAATGGTTGACCAACCATTGATATATACAGGAAACCTCAATGCTCACAATTTACTTTGGGGCTGTACTCGTATGGTTGCACGGGGTGGCCTGGTCTAACATCCTCTGGAGCATGCCTTTTGAACAATAAACCGCCAACATACCATAACATCGGACACCACACGTACTAATATCTTCACTTGGCCATTGGCTCCGCAGTTCTCTTTCCTCTTCTCGAGTGGGGTGTAGGCAGTGACCCATATGGCAGTGACCACTTGTCCACTTCGCTACTTTATAGGTAAAGCCCAAGCAGTTCAGCTTCCCATAATAGGTTCAATGAAGCACGAGCTAATTGGAGTACATTTACAGAGACATCGAAACTACACTACACAACCATACGACACCGACACGGGCATGAAGCCACTCAACTCCTCATGGCGCACATCCTCGATGCCGCCGAAAAGTCGATTCCCCACGCCTCTCGTGCCCGCGCAATCAGAGGAGGCCGTACTGGAATGGGGACTGTAGGTGGGCGCAAAGGGGCCCAGAACAAATCGTGGGGTATAATCTGTCGGTACCACACGTCGGGAAACCTCCTGTTGTTCAAACGGGCCAAGGTGTTTTGAAAATGTGTGCGCCGTCAGGCAAAACGAGAGAGTTTGCGTACATTCAAAACACCAATTAACTCCTAGACAGACATACAAAAAGTATGAACACAAATACGTAAATTCGAGGGACAATACACATACAGCGTGTCTCTGGTCAGCACAAGAGAGGACACACTCGAGGACCAGTGCGACACACTTGTGTAACACTTCAAAGACGTTTCCAGTTCAGCACACTACACAAAAAATTTCATGAAACACAAACTCGTGACTGAAAAGAAGCCTTTACATGACAATGATGGATCAGCCACTTCTTATAACTCTGAGTTCACACTTAATAGGCATAGGGGTGCTCTGATTACATGTAAACCCTCAGCTCGAGGTCCAGAATACATCACATATACAATGATACAGCACTTACACACAGATACTATTGTTACACTCCTTCACCTTCAAAAGAAGATATGGCTTTCGGGGCATATTCCAAAATATTGGAAGGAGGCTGTAAATTTCGCTTTCCGTAAACAGGGGAAAGACCCGTCGTCCCCCTCAAGGTATCGTTCTTTATCCCTGACGAGCTGCCTGTGCAAGCTTCTCTAGAAGATGATAAAACGCAGGCTCCTGAACTTCCTTGAGTACAACGGTCTTCTCCAAAGCTGCCAGGCAGGCTTCGGGGGGGGGGGGTGATCTACGAACAATCAACTCGCAGCTCTTAAAACATGTATAAATGATACCTTTGCGCATAAATAGTAATGTTCAAGTGTGTTTTTCGACCTTGACAAGGCCTACCACACCGCTTGGCATTAAGGGATGCCTAATGACCTCAAGTCATTCGGTATTTCTGGTAACATGTTGAACACCTTTGTAAGTTCCTTGTACGAGAGAACGTTTCGAGTGAGAGTTGGCTGTGCACTCTCAAAGGTGCACGTGCAAGGAAATGGCGCGGCGCAACTTGCGTGTTGTGTGGCACTCTCTTGATAGTAAAGATGAACTCTCTTGGAAAGACATTGCAACCTACAATCTCTTATTTATGAATGCAGATGACGTGCAGATACACTTATATCGTGTAACATGCCCATCTCCAACGTGAAGTCCAGCTTAGTGGCGACAAACTTTTCAGCTAGGCTGACAAGAATGATTTTAAAATTTTTCCCGGGAAGAGCTCTTGTGTTATGTTCTCCAGGAAGCGTGGATTCCGCCAGGACCCAGACGTCCCTCTTAAGAACGCGCCGATTCCTGTGAACAAGGAGCACAAATCTTTAGGTATTTTATTCGATGAAAAGCTTATATTCATTCCTCATATCAAACAGTTCAAATGCAAATTATTAAAATAATGAACATTCTTAAGGCCCTCTCACATCAATCTGACGGGGCCGACAAACAACCCCTGGTGCGCCTTTACACAGCCTTGGTGGGGTCTCGGGTCGACTACGGCAGTGTCGTGTATGGCTCGGCGACAAAGGCAGCACTGAAAATGCTCGACCTAGCGCTGCATGTAGCCTTCGCCTATCATGCCACGCTTTCCGCATTAGCCCTGTCGAAAGTATTTTATGTCGATTGCGACAAATGGTGCCTAGGGCATCAGCGGGAGTTTGTTGACCTGCTGTATACATATAAGATCGTGTCTTTCACAAACCACAATTTTATTCCCATCATAAACAACACATCAAACTTGCATATCTTTTAAACCGACCATCTATTTCCTTACCTTCCTCTCTCAAATTAGGGAGGATACTTCTGCACTCAAGCTCCCTCTTTCAGACACGCACAAGACACCCATCCATAATTTATTTCCACCACGGCATCTACATCTTATACCACACTACCTATAATTCAGAATAGTAAAAAAAATGGGGTACCCACTAGTGCAATTCTGCGGCACTACCTGATCCTGCAGAAGAAGTACAGGTGCGCAGAAGTCTATAGCGACGCCTCGGAAACTGGTTCTACTGTCTCCTGTGCAGCCCGCGGACCAAATTTTTGTTGCAAAACAATTAATTTTCATAACCGTATTTACACGGCAGAAGCAAATGTCATTTTAGTCGTTTAAAACCACATCATTAAACATAAAATTCCAAAGTCCATTGTGTGTACACTCTCAATGCATTATACAGGCACTGTCGGTAAGTAGGTCATATAAAAACTATGTGATCAATGATATTTTCTAGATAGTAATGACTGCATATGCCTGAAATCTTGAAATAACTATAAGCTGGGTACCAGGGCATTGTGGAATCTCTGGCAATGAGGCCGCTGATCAATTGGCTGGTGATGCTGCTCTTATGACTACAGTTGACAATACAACAGTACCTTACACCTACCAAAAAACGCACATCAGACTACATCTTCGTAACACAAGGCAATTACACTGGAGTCAACAAACCGACAAAAAACTACATGTAATAAAACCACAATTGGGACGCTACACAACTGACTCACACAACAGATACACTGAAGTCGCCCTGGCTAGACTGCAGATAGGCCACACACATGTGACGCGCTCCCACCTGCTCACTAAAACTTCGGGACCCGCGTCTAGCATGTGTGGAAAGGGCCTATCTGTAGTCCACATACTAATCACATGCAAAGCGCTTGACATAACACGACACAAACATTTCCCTGAAATATACAGAAGACACATTCTACTCAATGTGTTCTTAATTTTTTACCGGAAGTAAAATTTATGCATCTCTTATTATATCACGTCAAATCTTCTAGTCCGTGTCCACCAGCAATCTTGGTGTTTTTATTGCGTGACTGTTACTTCTACTCACAGGTTTTAGTATTTCGTCTCATCTACCATTAAATAATTTCTCCTTTGCCGCCATTCTGCCCATAGTCGGCATTTCGCCAAAAAACCCTAACATCACCATCATCATCATGGTCATAGCTCTGCTCAGTTGAAAACTGTAAACCTATTGTATCCGCCTTGCCAGTTAGTGGCACCAACAAATAGATAAACTATGTGATGTTATGTGTTTGTTATGTTGGGGCTGTCATGCACTGATGATTTCTGTTGTGTACAAAATTTGTTCCACTCAAGCGCTATTTTTTCCAGTTTTATAAGCTCCAGCATCGCTTACTTCACGAGCTCAATGTCATCTGACCTTGTGTCGTACTGTGGGCTTTGTGCTGACGGCTGATCTGATTATTTAAGCTGCTTGGGATGGAGTATGCAATGCTGATTTCAAGCATTGACAGTATAGGCAATATCTTCATGGAGTGTTGAATTATCCTTTCAAATTCACTGTCTGCATCTTTATTCACGAAGTATGGCTCCATTTGGGTGTTTGCTTTAGTCGCGCTTTAAGCCCGATATCTGTGCCTATGTTGTGCAAAGCGCAAACCTTTCGGCCGCTTCTCTTCTTATGTGCTCGGCTGCTCGTGGTCAGGACAATTTTGATCAGCTGCTCCAACGCCGCAGTCTTCTCCGCTGCTCCAACGCAGGCTGCTCGCTTTCGTTGTTTGGAGGTAGTAATCCTGGTCAAGGCACCACTTGTAAACACGAGAGTGGCCTGGGAATCATGTTTTTTCGTTCTTTAAGGGCTGAAAGAAAAGAACACACGCTCGGGCTAAATGCTGCAGATCTTCCTTTTCAACAGTGAATAATACGTGGCGACCTACTGTCGGCGGTAAAAGCGTTTATTTTACTTTCAGCTGTGGTATAAGGAGCCAAGGGCTTCTGTTCACAAATAAAGTACTACGTTGAAAACGCTGATTCCAGTGTGCGTTTGCTAAAGCCCTATAATACAAAATATGAAGCAGCCATCCACTCTTATTACCTCAATGCGCGTGAGAATCGAACCCGTGTTAACTTATGACTCTTTTGTGCGCCTCTGTCCGATTGGAATAATAAACTTTGCTTTCTAACAAACTCTCGACGAATAATTAAATAAATGAATATATTACACAAAACTGCGGTAAGGGGCAGATCAGGTGGACGCCGCGCCATCCGACACTGGTGGATGCCGCATCTCCTCTGAACTGTGACAAGCTATTCACTGTAATACATTTAGGTGCGTGCGAATGGAAGTCATCTAAACCTATGTCTGATTTGGCGCTGCGGTGCACGTGGGAATAAGGACCTACTTGTAACCAAATATCGACTAGCTGTAGTGTATTTAATTGTATCGCACGTGGCGGCACGAAGCGTGTTGCTCTCGGCCATCTGCATCTCCAAGAGTGGTGATACGTTCAAGACGCTGCACGGAGCGCGCTTTCACGAAAGTGCAAAAACAAACCAAATTGCGATAGGTAAAGGTATACTTGGGGTACGTTGAATCTCATGGTGTGGCAGCGATCGGTTTTTGACACTTACGCTTAAGATCTTTGCGTTTATTCGAAAGTTGGGTCTGTTTGCAGCCTCGTGTTCAAACACGAGATTTAAATTGTATTCGTATAGAAGAAACATATTTCACTGTCTTGGATGCTTGGTGTTATGCAAGAAGCTGACCAGAGTCAAAGTTGTTTTCTTTGTATCTATCTATCCACGCTTCATTAAATTTTCTTATCACAGATTTCAAGTATGTTAGCAGGGAAGTGGTTAGAAATACCCGTTTCTAAATATTACCCAAATCGAATACAACAACTATGTAAAATTTCAAGAATCATTTACGTCGGCTTTACGTAATTCAATCCCTGCTGCCTTTTCGCAGTACTCGTTCCGTCCGTTTAACCGGACGCTCCCGCACCGCAGGGCCTCGTCAGCTTCTTGCGGATATTTTTAGGCGACATTATACCTCCACATTTCGCATTCAATGTGGTAACCTCGGTGACAACTTTGTTGAACGTGACTTTCTCTTTTTGTTCCTTCGAAGTACCTATCAAATCGGCAGCGTCGTTGCCATATTAGGCCGTCTTTAGTTGAGAACCCTTATTTTAGTTATATCGTTCTCAACTACCGTAAGACCCTTCTGCGCGCTTTCCTTGGTCTCAACGTTTCACATGCCTGAATTCTTCTTAGATTTGGGACCTTTTCGTGTCGCTTGAAATACGTTTTCTCACAAGTTTCAGCGCAAAAAACGCAGTTCCGTGGCTCTTCCTCGTTGTTCGGGTTCAGTTCCTCCGCCAAGGTGGCCTCGCAAGCACTTCACTTTATCGACATCTGAAAGTGAGCCATTGTAGCAAATGGTAGATTCTAGTCCTTAGTAAATGGTTGCACTGCAATAACTCTTATGAAATTTGACGTGTTCTATTTTGCTAGCTTCTCTTGAACTCATCTTTGTTTCTTGTCCTGTCGTTTCTGTGGTGTTCGTAGCACTTAATAAAGATTGTTCTCACTCAAGCTACGCGATAACAGCGGGTTACTAATAGCAATTTTTGGTAGTCATTACATCATTTAGGTAAACAAGCTGATCAAGCCCTTGATGTAACGAGACAGAAAACGCGGTGTTATACTGTACAAGCTCATGCTTATGTTCGAGGTACTGAGGCAAATGAATGCCCTGCAAATCAATCATCTTAATTTCTTGCTCACCCTAGTCGTCTCTCTTGAAGGGTGAAAGTTTTGGTTCTGATGAAAAATGAGGACTTCCTGGCGATGATGCGAACGGGTTTTTTTTGTCAAGAGGGTGAAGTCCTCATCAGTGGGTTCGCTATACGGTGGGATTTCAGACGGTAGGATTCTGAATTTGGCCACTGCCAGAATGTGTTGAAAAAAAAAAAGATGGCGTTATGTAGGGAAGGCCACTTCAATGCGTCCTCAGCGTCAAGAGCTGTTCCAACGGCTGAATATGGTGGCACGCGCACTCTTCACCAACGCATTCCGTTCGTTCTTGGTAGCTTTGTCGTGTTCGTTATATCCAAGTCGCTCTTTTTTTGCAATAAGTATGGTTACAAACACCGCCTAATTGTTATATTAAGCAAGGTGTACAAGGGAATATGTATTTGCCAGGCTTACATACAAAAAAGAGAGCATCGCGAAAGTTGTCAAGTCAGAATGTCTGTCTACATCTCCTTGCCGCTACCACTCGCAGTATGCGAGTGCGCAGTGTTTCATTTCTTAGATATTGTTCATATAATGTCCAACAAAATATAAGCAGGCTATAAATTGCGTTTCTGGAAATGTAAAAATGCCAATTGATCACAGTGTTCCCCGTTTAAGCGAACATGGTGGCCCTGACGTCAAGCGGCCAACCCTTCGCGTTAACCGTACGTGTTATCTGCAATGTCGCTGCCATTCTCGTGGTGCGCGTGCCGACATTCCATCCGCACAAAAGAAGCGGCGGCCGCTCTGCTGTTTCAGCAGATTTTACGCTGGGAGAAAATAAGTTTAGTGTTTGGTGATCTGTGTTGGTGTAGAATACGACTTCTTGCTTGATCTCTGTAGTTGGTTGATCTCTCAGGTCGTTTTTGAAAATAAGGATAAATGAACAGGTTGGTAATTGTTGTTTATGCTCCTTCTGAAAAGGCACTGTTTCTGCGCATCGCATCATGTGGCCTGCTGCTGCGACAATCCACGCATTCTGGACCCGTGACGTACCCAAATAGCATTTAAGGTTTATTCCAATCTATTAAACGGGTCAAAATGACCGGAGAGAGGGTGCAGATGCCGGGTCAGTCCCTCCCGAGGCGTTTTCTTGTTCTGGCAGTCAAGGCAGCTTTGCAGGCGGGTTGGAGGAGCAGTGGACATACGCAGGGCATTCTTATTGTGTCTTAGCTGTTCATTGCCTGCTGCGACTTAGTTGTCATTGTGAATATTTTCGTGCCACGCTTCAATAACTTTGTTCCTTGGGCATAGGAAAGTGTGGGGATGATTTACAGTAATGCTGTTTGAAGATTTTCTATCCAAATATAGGTGTTTTATGGCAGAGTTGTGTTACTTTTTATTAAAAAGCACTTGTAACAGCCGTGTTCAGTTCATCGAACTAGGCTATTACAACCCGACAATCGGTGTTGCAACGCAGCGGTTTGGCTTGATTACTTTCTGTCAAATGCGAAGAAACCCCCGGCCTTTCTTATAATCCTGTGGTTGCGTGTCAACAACGCAAGTGTAAGGCGAGACGCGCCCAACTCTTTCTTGTGAGTATTTTTAGAAATGACTTTCTTGACTCTCAAGGCACTTGGTTGAACACGTGATGCGGCCAGATGCCTTCCTCAAATTTCCAAGCCAAGACAGCTGATGGCGGGCTGTGAGCGCTTGAAACGGTCTGTGTTAACATAAAAATGGAGGATAGAGATGCTCCGTTATATAGGAAGGTCATTGTTTTAAAATGGCGAATACCGTTTCAGTGGTACACCGTGGCTGGCGTAAGCAATACTTTTTAGAGGTCGCTCTCGTTATATACAAAGACAGAGCCAAGGGTAGGACACCGCCTACGGCATTTTTCCCTCGGCGTACTCTTCCAAAAGTGCAAGCAGAGCCAAAGGGATTAGACGATTCTCAACGTGGAATATAGCACTCTGCGTGGTTTCCTCGGAGCAGGCGTACCAGGGTTCTGCAATTATTGGCGATGTTGTCGACATATTCTTAGAAAAAAATACATGCCTTTATTGAGCCTCCGCACAAGAAAACCGGCATTGCTGAATGTCTTGCAGGACTGGCAGGTGTTCTTGAGAGTCAACTACGGAATCCAAATATTAGAGAAAGCTGACTTAGAGAAAGCTCAGAAAAACATCACTTTTTGGGCGTCATTGTTTTAGCTGACGTTTAACTGTTTCTAGTACCGACTTCAACATTAAAGTTCATTTCACAACCCACCGGGCGAATATGAAAACTTGTCCCTGGTAAACACGACACTTCTGCAACTTAAGGCTGTACACCACAGTTTTCAAGACTATTTTAGAACAATACTGCTTTTCTGAACCGTCAATGAATAGGCTCTTAAACAATTTTAAAAAACAAAGCTGTAAAAAAGCACAATTGCATGCAAGTTGTCAACACAAACATGCCCGGTTAGAGCTGCCACAAATGTAAAATTATCAAATGTGAGTTATTTAGGGCCAAGCATCAATTATTGCATCCTCATTCTTTTGTCCCTTTGTGCAAACAACCCAAATGTAGAAGTGGTTTTCGCGTATATCGAAGTGCTAATAAAAAGTTCTTGTAGAGGTATTTTTATCATGGTCTATGTGCTTATCCAACATATATCAACAGCAGGATTCTGCACCAGTTCACCCTCTCCTGTTAGTCCCAACCCTATTCTCATGAGATCCAGCCTCATTTATGAACGCATTGGCTTTACAGCTGCGTCATTATTACGACTGCTCGAACTGCTGCGCCTGTTTACGTTCTTGCAGTGGACATGAATATGGAAGTTGAGAAGGTCAACTAAGATGACGTTTTGCAGGACGTGGCTTTTGGTCTTCATAATCACAACAGAAATAGTACATAAGTATTTTCCCTACATTTTCAAATCCGCCTGAAACAATGTATATGCCAGAGTCTCTGCAATTTTGACGCTGACATTGCCCAAAGCTTTATTCTAGTTGTAACCATTTTAGTTTATCCACGAACAATGTCGCCCACACGCTTGCGCAGGACACCCTGCCAAATGTCCGTCCTAGGTGAAAGATAACGTCACGAGGCAGTTGGGAAATGCTACATGGAGCCAGGGGCCACTGTAATAGTTAACGCAAGAGTGACTGGCTTGCTGCATGTCCGTGCTGTTTTATAGCGGCAAAGTATATTCTGTAGATACGTCGATCGTATTTTTTTAACCTATTGTGCCTCATCAATCCTAATTCTTGTCCTGCTGTCACAAAAACTATTCATTGTAGAGTACAGGCTATCCACATTGTGGCCGAAGGAGCGCACGGTCTCGCCATGAGCACGATTGTTGAGCGCATGTGGCCTAGGTGGGGCCACACGCCCGTCAAGGGCCTACCCGACCGCCATGAAATAATTGGCCGAACCATGTCATGAGTACGCAAAGAGTAGGCAAAAAACAACCTAGATTTGGCGAGATGTCACCATCAGAGTCCGGCCGACCATGCTGTATACCCAGCCGTTTCGTGTGATGCGGTACCAAGCAACCTCGGTGGTTAGTCGTGGAACTGCGTGCGTCGCTCTTCGTGGACATGTTCACACCATACATATCGTCGTTGTCCTCAGCGGTAAGTATTTCACTTCTTGTACTCATATCATTCAATCCTCATTACTCCCATCGATTCACTGTTACCCGACAAAGGTGGTCGGCACTGACCATTGGTAGTATCACGTAACAGGGTGACAATAACGCTTGTCGCCATCGTCCACCATCTACAATGATGAGGGCACGCCTGGAATTAGGCCTCCGGCGTGACAGTAATGAAAGCAATTTATACACTGCGAATAATTTGATCGCATTTCTCTGTAAATAAATTGTTCGTACACAACTATGGTTCTTGTTTTGCCGTCACATAACAATATTCTGGTCAGATAAGGACACAGAATAGGGCTACGGATAACCCCTTTAAATAAGATATGTACATTGACACACATTTGTGTATGGAACCTGTAAACCCTCGTCTTTTTATTACAATTACAATTATCACCTGCAAGAAGAGAACTTCTCCATGTATATAGCAGAAACTTCCCGAACAAGAGCGAAGCAATTTTGGTATATATCAGGCAATTCAACTTACGGTAATGTCACCAATCGGCGAACATATTTTCTTCTAGCAGTTTTTATTGCTGCAACCACAAATTTCTAGATTGAACGATGTTGCATAACCCTGTGGCTTTCGTCACCTGCAGATTTCGCAAGATTCGCGACGAACTTCACCCAGCCATTGCGCATTGTATCGTCGTCTGATATTTTTCTTTGTGGAAATCGCGGCTACCCCAACTGAAGATCTGCAACAAAATGAATAAACTTCATAAAATCTGCGGCCTCTCTTTAGCTATGAACACTGATATGACTCCTGAATCTTTACCGCTCGTAACTATTTATGCCTTTTTTAAGAGGGCCGAATTAGACTTTCGCCATGATTTCAAAGAATTACCTAAAAACAAAGTGCTGTGCTATGTATACAACATCAGTAGCAATTTCAAGTCCACAAGCGTATTCTACAGCCATCCGCGCCTGAGAACGCGATTCAATTAGCATCTAACGCCGCCGTGTAATTAGTCCACAGCAAGTAGAAGCTACATACAATAGCTGCTAACTGGAGTGTTTCGCAATGGAGATGACGAAGCAGTAATATTTATGACTGCTACTCCTCACTAACCTTGCGAGCCAAGCATTTGTAAGGGATTGTGGAGCACCTGCGATTTCTAGAGGATAGCTGAAGGTGCAGAACTGCTGGGCTCATTCTTCTGGGCTATGCACCGACATAGCCTACACCGCCCAGTACTCGACCCACGGATGCCGCTTCTGTAGGCATCCCTATTAAGCATGAAACGCTCAGGAGGATGAAACGTTGGGCCAGTTGGTTTATAGTGACCACATCGAACAAGCAGGGCAAAAGGAAAGGGACAAGAACAGCGCTGACCTACGACACAGCTCTAAACTATGTCAGCGCTGTGTCGTAGTTCATTCTTCTCTTGTACCGTCCCGTCGCACTGCTAGTTCGATGCGGTCATAAAACACTCACAGGGTCGGTACAATCATGCCTTAAAACACAAAGTGACTTGGTGCTTAAACTTCTAATGGTAAAGAAACGAAGAAACCTGTTATTTTCATCCTGCAACATTCATCCGACTGCAACGCCTACTTCAGACAAATCGTGCCCCTATTTCGGAAAGGCAATGAATATATACGCGTTTGTGCCTTCCTAACAATGGTCTTCTATTAGAATCAGGGGAGCCACACTTGCGCGACCAAGCAGGGGTGTTCGCTTCCATGATTAACTGACTGAATACTCCTTAGTTTATGGTGTAAACACAATCCTGTAGCCGCGTGAACCTACTTGCGGCCATAATTATGCTGCTTCTGCGGGAAGCATTCTGTAACCTGCCTGTCCTCGTGAAACTTCCCGCGATTGCCTCTAACAATGGGCTTTTATATGAGGTTGTATATTTGGAGGGTACTTGTGACCCATTTTTTATCATACAAATATTATTGCTACTAGTGAGTTATACAGGCAGTTAACCAAGTTGACAATATAGCGTAGGCGACTTTGCCCTAGAAAAAGCCGTGACCATTATGATAATAAAGTGCCAAACACGCGGCCAATATGAGCAGTGAATTCTGCAGAATCCCGGCTTGCAGGTTCTAGGACTAGGTGTTAGCGTTTCTAACCGAACTCCCTGCTACAGTTTGTATGAAAAAAGCGAGGGCAGACACATGGCAGCAAGAAAAGAGCCACTTTTAAAGGGGTAGTCGTTTATCAACTTATGTTTAGCGTAGCAGTCTTCCATATTGCGTTCATGCAGATAATGTATATTCGCTCTAGTTATGCGAAGACAACTTCACGGTCTTGGTTGCCGGTGAAGCCACGCATCCTTTGTAAAGGAAAACATATGCCACAACAGGTTACCTTGAACTCCCTTATGTGCTTTACTACAATCGTAAAATTAGTCCACTTTCGCCAATGAAGAAGAAGGATAAAGCATCTCCGATCCCCGTCTAAGGATAAAAGGCAAACGCACTCGCAAATCTCCAATTTTCACCCAGGCCTCTACAATGACGAGGGCGCAGTAGGTACTTATATCCTACGTGCATCAGCTCCACGGACACTTCAAAGAATCATAAATATTGTTACAATTGTCAGCAGCCAAAGAAAGAATGTTTCGTACAAAGCACCAAGCATGAGGACATATGCTGGGGCTCAGCTGGGAAGAAGAGTTTCGTGCTAGGTCCAACGCGGTGCTTGCTTCCCTGTGCATAAGTGCATAAATACACCCTAATTTTAATGTATTCCTCTCCGTAAAATCCTTAAGGAGCTTGGCCGACATCCCTTCCCTCTCGTCTTGGCTCTCATACCCTCGTGGCTTTGTGACCATTCGTCACGTTACTCTGCAGCGGGCGTAATCTTCACCCTCCCACCATGGCTCAGCCCAGCGAGTCGGCGATCCCCCTGGTCATCGACACTCGGCCCCGTGAGCCTGGATCTTCATCGGCACTGACAATGTCGAAGATTAGATTAGACACGACAAGCAGATCAGCACCCACAACCGTTCGGACCCCACCATCATGCTTGCCAACCTCCTTTACTGCTTCAGAGGAGCGGCCATCACGTGATATAAGAAGAATGAAGCCACGCTCAACAGCTTGGACGATTGTAACTCCAAGCTTATGTAAGAGTTCGGCAACCTTGTCGCCCATATGCTACGAGCAAAAAGTGAACTTGCCTCCCATGCCCTAACGTCACCCGAGCCGTATCTCGCCTACATTCACTACGTTCTTGCTCGGTGCCGTGAGGTCGACGCGAGCATCAACGAGGACAAGGTCGGGCATGTACTCAAAAAATAGGTGACGACGCCTTTCACTTTGTAATATTCAAGGACTGTACGAAAGTAAATGCTATCCTGGAAGAAAGCCGGCGCTTCGTGCAAGCGGAGACCCGCCGCATCACGCAGCAGTTCCAATGGCGGCCCAGCACCAGGGCTACTTCTTCTTGTGATGCACCAGCACCTGAGTCGTTTTTTCCCCGCCTTCTTACAGCGACGCCCTTGAGCACACCTTTCGAAAGATAGTACGCTGAGAACTAGAGGCGACTGCTCCTGCCGAAACTATGCCCCCGGCCGTGAACAGCCCGGTTTGAGCCATTTGTCATTCAAGTTTCGTTCGTTACGAAATTACCAACGTGGGCTTCCAGCCAGTATGCGCCATAAATTCTCCTCTCCGCCGCAGTTATGCCGCACCCGGATCACGCAATGTGTAGGTCCCTATGCACTACCAAAACCCCGGTAAATGGAGAACGCCGGATTTCAGGCCGATTAGTTTCACGTGCAGGCATGTTTTGGACGTCGCTCGCTACTGTCAGAACAGCTGCTCCTTCAGGAGTTCCTTTTGCGACGACTCCCACTACAATGATGGACACTGCCCAACCTACTTTCGCTCGCAGCCCCAACTTCAGATCCAATTTCCCGCAGATGCTCCACCGGAGAGTACAGCCTTCCATCGCCGTCGACCTCGTCTACATTCACCGCAGTACTCTCGCCGCTCATCTCTGGAAACTAGCTGATACAGCTCCCGGAGTTGACGCAGCATCAACGACCACCCACGCAAACCCTCTCCTCACGTTGCCGACTAAAGACACTTTGCTAGTTGTTAAAATTGATGACGTACCTGTTAATAACCTTATAGATATTCGTGGCCCCATCTCCGTAATGAGAGCACAGCTGCGCTCTCGTCCTGTGAGGTTCTCACCCCTGCCCTTTCGTACGTACGCGTTGCTTACGAATGAACTTCGGCTGTGGCGGCATGTGCTGTAGCGCCCGAGTGAGCATCGCAGACCATCCCGTCACAGTTACCTTCCTTGTTCTGGACAAATGCCCTCATGACGGCATTCTCGGCCGTGATTTCCTCTCAGATCATTCCGCATTAAAAGACTGTTCACAGGGTCTGCTTCGCCTTGAGCTTCCACTTTGCTCCGATGACCACGCCCCTCTTTCCCTCTACATACATTCTGATGAGCATGCTCGCCTGCCGCATCAAGCCACTACTCATGCTCCTATCTCTTTAAGCATGCCGGTCACCGATGAAGACTACATCGTTGCGACCACACTTGACGTTCTGCTCTCCAGAAACGTCGCCCATCCCCAAGATATTGTGTCCATGCAGCAATACCACGTCCCCTAACCTTTCCTCCACTTCGCATTCCACACGCAGGTTCTTCCTCAAGGATTGACTGTCGCTACTCTTTGTCCGGTATCCGATTTTTGTATTTATGCTTTTACCGTGTACCCCATATCTCATTCGCCTTCATCACCCGCTACACCACCGCCCCCCAATTGATTCGACGCTATGATTAGCACCGAATTTCCCCAGATCAGGTCCACGTTCTGTGTCAGCCTGTGGCTTCGTACAGTGACATCAATAACTTGTAAAGTACACTGTTGGGTCGAACTAGCCTAGTGACTCATCGAATCAACACAGGTGACGCCATCCCCATCTACACGCACCCGTATCAGGTATCTCCCACTGAACCGGACGCCATCAACGCCGAAGTTGACAAGATGCTCTCCAAGGATAGTATCGAGCCTTCGTGCAGCCCCTGGGACTCACCAATGGTGCTGGTAAAAAGAAAGCCGGCACCTGGCCATTCTGTGTTGATTAGCGGCATCTTAATCGTATTACAAAAAATACGTCTATCTCCTACCCATGATTCACTATGCTCTCGACTCTTTACATGGTGCTAAACATTTCTCTTCTATTCACCTTCAATCTGGCTACTGGCAGATAGCTTTTGATGAGATAGACGGAGAGAAGGCCGCTTTCGTCACACCAGATGGCCTTAACCAGTTCAAAGTATAGCCGTTCGGAATATGCAATGCTACCGCAACGTTCGAGCGAAGATGAACTCTCTTCTGCGCGGTTTCAAATGGTCAACATGTCTATGCTGCCTGTACGATGTAATAGTATTTTCACCCTCTTTTGAAACGCATCTTCAGCACCTTTCAGACATCCTCATAACATTTCTACGTGCGGGCTCCAACTGAACTAAAGAATGCCGGTTTGGCCGCCACCAGACAACCATCCTTGGCCACCTTGTTTGCAATAACACGGTTATACTTCACCCTCACAAAGTTCACGACGTCAAGCAATTATTTGCGCCTCGTTCATCCAAGGACATGCGCAGTTTTCTTGGAACGTGCTCTTACTTCCGGCGTTTTATGCGGGGATTTACTGAGATTGCGCGCCCTCTGACAGAGCTTCTTAAAAATGATGCTGAGTTCAAATGGGGCGCATCTCAAGAAGAAGCATTTCCTAAATTATTATCCGCTCTCACAACTTCACCTCTCTTGGCCCACTTCGATCCTACTGCGGCCACCGAAGTACGCACTGGCGCTAGCGGACATGGCATGGGCGTTATCCTCGCTCGTTCGACAGATTCGTAGAGACCGTGTTATTGCATACGCTATCCGCTTCTTGACGTCCGATGAACATAAATACTGAATAACGGAGACGGTGTGCTTGGCACTGGTGTGGGCTGCAGCAAAACTTCGCCCGTATCTGTATATACGCCTCTTTTCGGTGACAGCCGAGCAGCCCGCGCTCTATTGGTATTCGTCTCTGAAAGATCCTACATGACTCCTAGGTCGCTAGACTCTGCGTCTGCAGGAGTATTCATGCACTATAGTTTATAAGTCTGGCCGCTCGCATCCAGACGCTGATGGCCTCTCCCATTGCCCAGTTGACAACCCCGACCATGCTGTTCCGAGACACTGAAGTAGTGTGCTCGCAATAACGCATTTGTTACTAATTGGGGACGAGCAACGCCGCGACCATCTCTGAGCGCAAATATGAACCGTCTGAACTCTGGCTCCCATGACCATTCACTGCGCCTTTTTAAGTTACGTAATTGGGTCATCTAACGCTACAACATCCGCTACAAAGGTCCAGAGTTTCTTCCTGCCATTCCTGAACATCTACGCTCGGTCGCTGTCAAGCGACGCCATAAAGTATCCACTGCAGGTCACCACGGAGTTTCCCGCACCTACGACCGTGTGCGTCGTTGCTACCTCTAGACAGGCCTTTATCTATCTGTACGGCGTTATCGTGCCTCTTGCGACTTCTGCGAACGCCGTTAAAAGCCTACGACATCCCCCGCAGGCATTCTCCAACCAGTGGACAAACCAACCGAACCATTTTTTCGTGCAGACGTCGAACGCCTTGGTCCTTTCCCGGTATTGAGTTCGGGCTACGAGTGGTTCGCGGTCGCCACTGACTACACCACACATTACGCCTTTACACGCACTCTGCCTACCAGCTGTGCCTCGGACGTTGCTGACTTTCTACTCCAACATGTCATCCTTTATCATGGCGCACCTCTCGACCTCCTTACTGATCAGGGCTGCTATTTCTTGTCTTGCGTTGTCGCCGATATTGTTCGTGCTTCCTCTACGCAAACACAACAACGTGGCATCTTACAACCCTCAGACGAGGGTCTCACTGAGCGACTCAATAGAAACTTACCGACATGCTCTCAATGTGTGTCTCCGACGACCACCATGATTGGGACGTGGCGTTAACGTACGTCACATTTGCGAACAACTCGTTCCGTCATGACACCGCTGGACATTCTCACCTTTACCTGCTCTACGGTCACGAGCCCGCTCTGCCACTGGACACTCTCTTATCGCCTTCAGTTCCCTAAAGCGCGCTTTACGATTCTGTCTGCCAACGGCGAGACCTGCAGTTTCTCACCTGGTCTCTTGTTCTTCTGTGGTAGCCGTCCCGCCGCGTGGGGTACTCTGAAAACGTGCTGTTCCTTTACGTGGGACCCAAGCATGTGGCCTTTCAAGTGACCCAAGTCACATACGAAATCACTCCAGCCGCCCCCAGCCGGCTAAACAGATATTTTTCACGTTTCTTACTTCGAGCAGTACTATTGCTCTCGATCAATATCGCCCTAGGAAGCAACGAGTCGGCGCTGCTTGCGCGGGGGTTATGTTGCAGTGTGTCAGCAGCCAAAGAATAAAATGTTAGTAAGTACATAGCCCCAAGCATTGCGGTCATGTGCTAGGGCTCAGCTGGGAGGAAGAAGAGGTTCGTTTTAGGTCCAATGCACTGCTCGCTTCCTTGTGCATACGTGTGTAAAATACACCTTCATTTTCACGCACTCCTCTCCATAACTATATAAACATTGAAATGCACTGACCAGAAATCCCGTGCCTTATCCAAGCCTTCTTGATTAGCTGGATTTCAAACAAGTGATTTTCCACCCACAAAAAGAAAGCGAATAGCACATATAGACGTAATAGGAAGGCGTGCATGGAGGCTTTACAACTGCCTCCTACGTTTTCACAAGCAGGCTTCACAAACTGAGTGCCCGCTCCATAGAAATTAATTTAAACTCTCCGTCGCTTGTTTAATGGATGCTTCGAAGGCATACAAAAAGGGTTGGAGGTTTCTTTCCGTCAAAACATCCCGATCTCGCATGACAGAATTGGAGCATTGCAGTTCCTGAATATATGCGTGAATATCTATTCGAATGGCCTCAACTATTGCGCATGCATCCATATCACAATTAGAACGACACCAAGGCAGAGCCACAGCCCTAGCGAAGAAACACCAACTTATTTCGGTAGCAGTGTGATCTAATTCACGGGAGTATAAACATCAAGGGTAGTACCTATAGCTATTATAAATTACTAAACGGCTAGTATTAAATATCGCTTTTGTAAAATAAATGTAAACAGAGCCTAAAATTGGTTCATCAAAATATACTTGGCGTGTTTAATATGTAGGGCGTATTTTAGAACACTGAACTAGGTACTTCAGTAAAATGTACTAAGTTTAGGCTAATTGGTGCATTGTGTTTCACAAAACGTGCGCTAAATGGACATACAGACAGACGAAGGAAGACGGACGATTGAATTGCACATCGTCCGTCTTCCTTCGTCTGTCTGTATGTCCATTTAGCGCAAGTTTCGTGCTACAGAACAAGGTACAATGCGAAATATTAAATTATTTTTTACAAACTTCTCAATATATTTACACAATCTACAAAATATTCTTCTCGGCTAATCTTTTTTACGACAATTGGTATACGCCATTTGGTGTGCTTTTCACAAGATCCCCGTCTTTTTTTGGGTAATTTGAAACTCGCACTTATTTGCAGACATTACTACCGAGTCTGCTTGTAAACATTATATTGTTCAGCGGTATTTGTGATCACACTCTGTGGGAATATATAAGCTCCAGTGTTCTATACAGCCTTATGCCATTTTTATTTTACCTGACGAGATTTAAAATCAGTTTTGAACATTTTACATCTTCGAATCACTCACTATCGCTGCAAGTTGTTCGTTTACCGTGTTTGCTCTTCACGTGTTGTCTTTGAAAATAAGCGCACCTCTTTTGCAAGGACGTTGCGGAGAAAAGTTCACAGCCACTTTTCCTCTTGCAGTGCTACACACTTTCTCAAAATGTATTTTAATTTTGAAGTTTTTTGTTTATATTCGTTTAAAAATGCGGAGCGAGATCTTTTTTATTCCTACTTTTTGTTTTACTTTTGTACACCACTCTCAAGCCACGTTTAAACAAAGTAATTTTGATGCAAGAAAAGTCTGAAATATTATTTAGTTCTTTCCTCTTAGGTTGATCATACTACAGACCTATAGGTAACCAAATATGCTATTGCAAAAGTACATATTTACGCTGTATGTATGTGTAACATAAACAAACTTTCTCAAGTGCAGCAACTAAATTTTAATATTTTTTTCAGAACCCCACAGTGTCTACACGAAATAAAAAGGAAATCAGTTATTAGGTCTTTGTTAAGTCAATGAAGGCTACATTTTCAACCACACCAGTAGAAAATTAGGGCAGAAATATCTAGCATATTTTTTTAGAATAGGAAAATACCTTATATGCCTTGGAAAGATAAGCAAAATGGGTAGGTTAACATTTCTTTTTACCAATTTTTGTATTTTCTTAATTTCTCTCTGTCTCTCTAAATGCACAAGCATATACCTGATACCAATGAGCTCTCTTAATCTCCATTACTGAGAAATTACGGTAATGCATGGCACTTTGAACAGTACGTGCAGTGTGTGTGCATGGGACACTTTCACAGTAATTACAACGGTTTCTTTAGAACGTAATGAATCATGCAAATTCCTGTACATGTGCGCCAATGTGCTAATGTGTTTTATTTAAATTTCAGATGGGTAATTACATCAGCCATCAATGTTTAAGGCAAACCAAGAACGAGCGCAGTAAAGAGGCTATACATAGCAATACAGAAACCTGGGCAAATACTGATGAGAGCTACACTCTGTGGTTTGTTTATTATTGTCCCCGCACAGGCACCTTGAGCAATCTTGGTCACGCTGTTGGCGACACCACAGACCCCGAGCCCCCCAACACAAGCTGGATCCAAACGTGGCGATGTATTTTTAAGGTGAAGGGTGGGAAACCTAAAACGATAGCCGTTGGACCTCAGGTCAAGGACCTCTTCAGCTATCAGGGTGAGGCTGAAGAAGAAATTACCCTTGTATCCCTGCTTTTATACTATGCAATATGGTATTTTTTCACTCGCCACCCCCCAACCCCCCCGAAACGTATCGGTCCTGAAAGGGGCAGCACGAAGAATCTTTTCCCCCATTGCCATTTTTACATTTCCTGAACCGGATACTTTTTCTGCATTTCTTGTAATGGGATCCTTCGGTCCAGCCTACCCACTTGCACCACAATCAGTCTTCTTGATCGCAAAATATCTTGAAGCCCTAATAGGAAAATCGTATAAGATGAAAAAACAAAGGTCTGGAGAACTCCTCATCGAGGTAACTGACAAGCAGCAGTCCAGAAAGCTTCTAGCTCAGACAAGACTGGCTGATCTAGACATTAGGGCTACACCCCATCGGAGCATCAACAGCTTGCAGGGTGTGATATCCGAGCAAGATCTTCGAAATGAAACAGATGCGGATGTCCTTGCGGGCTTGAAGGATCTGGGCGTCATTGCCGTGAGAAACATAACTATCCGCAGAGACGACAAGAAGATTCCCACAAAGCACACCATCTGGACTATTTACTGCGCAGTTCTTCCAACGCAAATAAATGAAGGCTTTATAAGCGGCTCTATCCGTCCGTACATCCCGGACCCCTAGGCTCTGTTTGAAGTGCCAGCGGTTTGGGCACGATACAAACTCTTGCCTTGTCTGAACGACCTGTGAAAAATGCATGGCGCGCGATCACCCGATCGACAACTGCCCATCCGACACCCTCACTTGTGAGAACGGCGGGGGTCGCATGCAGCGTACTTCCGGTAAAGGGAAAATTTCAAATTAAGAAAAAGTTCATCAACATTAAGGTCACTGAGTACTTCATCTTCCCAAAGCGGCGAAATAGGTTCGCCTCTTTCCCCTGGGGAGGTACGACGAGGCAGCTAGCCGGGAGGAGGCGCCACATCTGGTTTCTACAGGGACACAGTTCAGCGAGTCTGACCTGGTATCTTCTACGCATCTCGCTGGTTTGCTTCAGACAGCCCAACCCGTCCCAGCAAACCACGTTACGTCGTGCAGATATCCCGGAGACGTCAGCAATCGACATTGCAGATGTCCAGGAGACGTACCGTTAGGGTCGGAGTTATATATATTCAACGTTGCTACAACTACAAAACACCCGTATAAATTACACGAAGGATAACGTACAATAGACGCCTCATGGTACTTTTATCTGCCGTTTACGGACGTTACCTTAGTGGTACGTCACGGATATTGTAGTGGCACGCATGCAAGACGTATATAGATGTCTGTTCTACATTGCTTTTTTGTCTTTGGCACAAGCATTAGTTTGTTATATTCATGACTTGTGTACGTCAGTATGATATTGTTGAGATAAACCTGTATGCCTGAAATTTACATTCTTTATATATTGTTTGGATGTTTGGCCAGCTCCCTTTGCGAGATTGCCTACGTGTTGTGGGCATTTATACTGCAAATACATGTCTTACTATAGCTACTCAGAACAGTTTGCTGTTACTTGTCACCTGGTTTCTAGACTAATGTGTTTCCACTTTTGAAGTGCTGCATACTGCATGAAGTCTCATATGTGAAGTGCCAAGCTGACCACACACTCTCGCAGCAGCACAAGAAGCACAGCTCTAAACAATAAATGTCACATCAACAACAAGAGGCAGTAAGTAACAGCAAACCAGACCTGATCTGCACAGGCACCCTGGACACTAAGGCAACCACAGTAGCGTCATCGAATTGTACCATACAGCACGGCTACATGGCTTTAAGGGCGTATTCCACAATCTTGGAGAGAGCCCATAGTAGTGGCGTTATTGAAGGAAGGAATGGACCCTTCCTCTCCTGCCAGTTATCGTCCCATTGCCCTGACAAGCTGCCGGTGTAAGCTCTTCGAGATGATAAACAAAAGACTCGTGTACTTTCTTTAGTGCAACGGTCTTCTCGGGGGCTGCCAGGCAGGCTTCCGGGCGGAGCTATCTACAAATGATCAACTGGTAGCGCTAGAACTCTACATTCAAGATGCCTACCTATATAAGCAGTACTCCATGACAGTGTTCTTTTGATCTTGACAAATCGTATTATACTACTTGGCGGTATGGTATCTTCAGCGATTTGAAATCCTTTGGCAAGGCGGGTAACATGATAAACACTTTTGCTAGTTATTTGCCCGAAAGAACATTTCGTGTGAGAGTTTGCAGCGCTCTCTCAAGGATTCGTACGCAAGAAAACGGCGTCCCACAAGGTGGAGTTCTAAGCTGCACTCTCTTTATTGTAAAAATGAATTCACTCAGAAAGGCATCGCCACCATCAATTTCCTCCACATTCTATGTAGACGACGTGCAATTAACCTGTAAGTCTTGTAACCTGCCTATCTTCGAGCACCACATCCAGCTTGGTGTTAACAAGCAAGCTGTCTGGGCAGATACCAACGGTTTTTGATTTAATCCAGGAAAGTGTACTTGTGTTTTGTTTTCGAAAAAACGTGGCATTCGGCCGGATCTACACATCATACTTAATGGTGTCTCAATTCCTGTCAGAAACTCGCACAAGTTTTTAGGTGCAGTCCTTCACAAAAAGCTTACAATCATTGCACATATAAAACAACTTAGACATAAATGCCTAAAGGCTACGACTATACTCAAGGTTCTCTGCCACAGTTCATACGATGTTGACAAACAACTTCTTTTACATGTTCTCACTATCTTGATAGGTTCGCGTTTGGGAATATAAAAATGTTGTTTATGTGTCATCAAGCAAAAAGCCTTCAAATTGATGGACCAAGTGCATGGCATGTGGCCCATCTCACACTAGCACGGTGGAATGCCTCTATGCAGAGTGTAATAAATGAAACCTACAACGTCACCGAGCATACACAGATCTCCTTTATGCTTTTAATATTTCAGCCATGCGTCACCATCCTTCTAAATTGGTTTTTTATTGTACTTCTTTTACACACCTCCTCCTAAATCGACCATCTTCGTCTGCCCGCTTCTCTTACACAGTTACAGGGGAAGCGCGGAGCTTGCTGTCTCATTTTTAGATACATCCAAACTTCTGTACACAACTTTACAGCGCCATGGCATCCCGGCCTTTGTCACGCAGAACATCTTTCAGACATGTAGGTAAAAACAATGTTCCCAGATGTGCAATTCTGCAGCCCTTCTTGTATTTGCAGCAAAAGTATCAGTGTTCTAAATTTTATACGGACGCCTCTAAAACTGCCACCTGTGTCCTGTGCTGCACATAGACCCGGCCTTAATGTCACTAAAACTCTGAATATTTATACTAGTATCTTTACGGCAGAGGCTTATCGTGTACTTCTTGTTGTTACCATACACTTCAAAGCCAGATCCCACGATGCATTATCTGTACAGATTCCACCGTGTTCGGCGGGTATGGTCATTAAACAAAGTCTTCTAAAAACCCCGTTGCCCAAACTGATCGTCTAGGGGATTTTGTCTGTATGGGGCCACAATTTGAACTGCTCCTTGCTGGGTCCCTGGCCACTGTGGAATACCTGGGAACAAAGCGGCGGATCGAATGGCTGCTGCTTCACTCTTGAATACAGTAGACATAACCACATTACATTCAACGACGTGAAGAAACACATAAGAAAACTTCGCAAGACATGGCAAACACACTGAAATGAACAAACAGCGAAGTACACGTAATGAAACCTCCCTTGGGACCATACACCACCGACACACGCAATAGTACACAGAAGTCTCCATTGTTAGATTACAGAAAGGGCACACACAAGCAACACACTCGCGCCTGCTCACTCAATCTCCAAGACTTTTTGCAGCAGGTCTGAAGAGGCCCTGTCCGTTATCCATACCCTCATACAATCCCAAAGGGGGTAGAAACAACACGACACACACTTCGCACAACTATACGGACAACACATTCCCCTAAAACCATCCTACATTTTTGGGGACGACCTTATAATTTCTCACAAGCGTACTTTGGGTTTCTTAGTGATTTCAAGTTTTTTCACGTCATCACTTACTGTCCACGTTGACACCCTCGCCCGTTACACCAGTCATTGTACATTGTCTTTTCACGTCATTTCACATATATCTATAATAAATGTTTTGCGTTTACTATCGCTTCGTCTATATAAATTATCTTTTCATTGGCTCTCTTTGCTCTTAGTCGGCTGTGCGCTACAATAATCCCAACCATGATTAACACCATTGCTTAGTAGTTTGCTTCGTTTGCAGCGTCTTGTGGCGCCCGGCCTTTGCATCTATGTTAGAAATGTAGTGCGGGTCTTCGTATCCATTTTCTGTGCCGCGCAGGCTACTTCTTTTAATACGAAAGTGTACCGCCTCTCGTCATTAAAATGAAATATTTGTCTGTGATCACCAATGGGAATCGGATTCGATGGCTCTCTTAGAAGTAGGGTCGAAAAATAAATGGTGGCATGGTAAGCATTGCGGTACTTGATTCAATGATGGCAGCTGCCGCAAACGTCCCCGTTCAATGATTGTATGTCACTTTTTTACAGCACTCGTTCACTCCAATCAACGTTTTAACCTAAGGATAGGTGTGTCGTCGTTGGCTTCATGACTTCAGGTGTAGATATTTACACTAAACGGTCTGCAGCTCGCCGAGAAAGCCCAGCTGACTCGAACTGCCGGCATCTAAGCCTCCCACCCAAATGCGGACTTTGACCGGAGGAAATGAAGAAGGATGATGTCGCGACCACCACCATGGCTAACAAACCAAATTCTATTGTCATTCTTCAGCAGCCTCCGCAACCACAAAAATTCGATCACACTTAACTGAAGAGTCAGAAGAGTTCATGAATAAGGTAGAGTTCTCCTTGAATTTTAACAGTTTGGAGGACAAAGAAACGCTCCAGCGTCTGCTTTTCTCTTCGGACACTGAGCTTGAGTTTGCTCCAAGATCCGAGGACGCACCTTTAAGAGGCGCAAACGGTTGAAGATCAAATTCTTCAAGACTTTTGTGACCGTTCTATGAATGAAACGAGCCATGCTTCAGTTTGGGTGTTACAGTAACAACACCGCAAGAAAGGTGTCGGTACATCTGTTTAAGAAATTACAATGCTTTTCCGACGGGATGACCCAGAAGTGACGGAAGAGAAAAACTTGAGTTTTCTAATCCCTGGTGTACAACATGATTTATAGGACTCGTCCGCAACCACCCGAATACTGCTGTCAAAGTGGTGCCCGAGGCTACCATGACTGAAAGTATTCTAGGCATGTGCTTGATGGACAACATTGGCGTTTCGGGTAAGTGTCTTTGACTCTGCTGGGGTACAACCCGATGCCCTACCAGGACGAATGCAGCCTGTCGTTCATGACGAACTGCGTATGAGCTTCCCGATGAAGTAGGTTCCCTCACCGACACGGTTTGGGAAGTGAAACAAGCGCTTACTTCTCCTACATCCCCGAAAGGACCATTGCGCCGCAAGCTACGACTGCTCCACACCTTCCTTCAGTTGGGTTACCGCTATCTCGTCGTCATGAGGCCCCGCCGTATATCCGTCCGGTGTTGTCCTCCCTAACCAATGTAGTGGACTGCACCTCCTCCAGGAAAAGCGATCTGTGGAAAATCAACGACCGTGGCCCGCTGTGCCACCCCTGCAGAGAAGCCGACCACAGTGACTGACGCTGCCCATGCAAGCGTCTCGTTTAAGATGTTTCCCCGTCGACAGTCTTCGTTCGTTCACCGGGAAGTGGCGTAACGAGATTTACAATTACCCGAACCGAAGAATCACATGTAAAGAGCGTTTCAACCATTCACAATCGCCCAATTGAACCCGATCAAGCAGCTGCTGGAACAACGCTGACTTCGCACGGGAGATATCCCCCAGCCTGGCAAGGGTAAACTATGTGGAAGCAACAGCTCCTTGAGCTGACTTTGCTCTAACGAATAACGTAAACCCTATAACGACGGAGAGACGTATTCAGTTTATTGCATGCCCACAGCCCTGCGAACCGATTTACAGGTAATATTAACCAGAAACGAACGAGCGCCACATGGCACGATGCATACTCGACATGACGAAGCCCAAGAATAACATAGACGATGACTACAGCGATCCGGCGCGACCGACCGCTAACACGCGAAAGCTATGATACCACGCCACGATGCGCCCGAAACTAGAAAATGACGTGCGATGTCCAGCTGTCCATCGACACTTTTGATGTAGTTGAAGTAGCCCGCAAGCAGATTAGTCCTTTATGAGCTTATCACTGGTGACGATGCTGAAGCAGGAGGTTTTTTCTTTACGCTAAGTGGCATTTCGTTCACAAAAATAGGGCACACTGCTCCCAACTGAAGAAGAGTGACCGACGGACAATAACCAGCGTGGGCGCGAACATCAGGCCAAAAATGGCAAAACCAACGACAAAAAATACACATATGTTTAATAGTGTTGCTTCAAGGATCACTATTCTTAATTTTGGTAGTCTGGCATATGCTTAAGTGATTCTTGTGGATTGCTCACGAAAACTAATTCATTTGGCCATACTTCTTTGGTGATAATATTCGTTTGGTCATACTTTGACCATACTTCTTAACTGCTGTCAAACTAAGTGCATTTATGGATTTGCTGAAGAATTCGTCTAGTTTCTACGCCGATCCCTACGTCGCCCAACAACACGAACGCAACAAAAAAAAACGAATTACCCCGTCTGGCTATAAAACGTAACGCTGCCTGCCCATGCAAGCCTGATGATCACCGTCTGCTCCCAAGATGCTGGTCCTGAAGCCGACGCTATCATGGACAGTGACCAAATCTTGCTTCCGGTACGTGTTGTCTCCGTCGCAAGAACTACTATACACAGGGAGCAACAAATACTATTTACTGGGCGCGAAGTTCACCAAGTAGTATCAGCGCATTAACAAGCCCGCTACAATTCTGTTGCTTGAAGAAATGCATGAATCAAGTTAAGTGATTGCCGTCGCCGAGTTTGAACGCGCACCCGAAGATTATTTTTAACTTCGGCATTTCTTAAACATTGCATGGCAGCAAGCAAGGCAAATAAAACAAACTATTGGATTTGCTGCGCTCCTACAGCCAGCGCTTTTCATTGAATTCGAAATTATATAACTCAACTCAAGTAAAGCACCGAGTTATAACCGGAGAAGGAAAGGGACCTATCACATAGTCAACGTACAGCTTACATGCACACGAGATTAGAGCCATCCGGAAAAAACCCAAAGTCTTACTCAGCGACGATAATATAGGGTCATCCAAGATACCATAGGCTTCACTCGTCATGCTACGGAAGAAAAAAGACACCGCATTAGGGTTCTCCGTTGACTAACGACCGCTGAACAGTCATCAAAACGAACTTCTACCTCTTGCCACTGAGCGAAGCCGCCCTCGACCACCTGCGCTACACAAAGTATATTTTTTCGAAAAAACTGACGACCGACTACTGTGTTAAAAAATGGATGGAAGCGACCGCGAGAAGGGTGCATTTACAACTCCTAAAGGCCTACACAAGTTCGAAGAATTGCCGTTTGGGGAGGATTCGTCAGTCAAAGACCCCTTGAGCTTTCCGAGCCTCAACAGCCCTCAACAGCAGAAGACGCTGCTCAATGAGGTCGCAGCTGGTCTGAGCTTTTCTCCCAAACCTCGTAAGAATAAATGAAGCAATTAGGAAAATGTAGTGGTCGTGGGCGCAACCCGCTACCATATGAAGGAGCGTCTCGGGGGCTTCGCAGAAGCGGCATAGCCGGAATACATTGTGGGGTGCAATATATGGCCTGGAGTGCACTTTGCTGCCGTTCCTGCCCGTTCATTAGGTGTTTTTGAGGTGCTGGGTAGCTGAAACATCCCGACGTATAGTGCCCTGCTATCTCATGATACGAGATTAGCGGTGTTGGCCTCTGCGGTTTGCTTCCAGGGGCCCGGCCAAATAGGTCCCGGGCCCGCAGGTGGGCAGTGTTGTTGACTTGTACGGCAGAGAGGGCGGGCACGCATATAATAATGATAGATCTGTCTGGTTGACGC